>JAGDYQ010000071.1:1046978-1066144 GCA_021962125.1 Bulinus truncatus | reverse complement strand
CTGGATAGTTCAGTTGTGGTAGAGTGGCTGGATAGTTCAGTTGGTAGAGTGGCTGGATAGTTCAGTTGGTAGAGTGGCTGTATAGTTCAGTTGGTAGAGTGGCTGGATAGTTCAGTTGGTAGAGTGGCTGGATAGTTCAGTTGGTAGAGTGGCTGGATAGTTCAGTTGGTAGAGTGGCTGGATAGTTCAGTTGGTAGAGTGGCTGGATAGTTCAGTTGGTAGAGTGGCTGGATAGTTCAGTTGGTAGAGTGGCTGTATAGTTCAGTTGGTAGAGTGGCTGGATAGTTCAGTTGGTAGAGTGGCTGGATAGTTCAGTTGGTAGAGTGGCTGGATAGTTCAGTTGGTAGAGTGGCTGGATAGTTCAGTTGGTAGAGTGGCTGGATAGTTCAGCTGTTAGAGTGGCTGGATAGTTCAGTTGGTAGAGTGGCTGGATAGTTCAGTTGGTAGAGTGGCTGTATAGTTCAGTTGGTAGAGTGGCTGGATAGTTCAGTTGGTAGAGTGGCTGGATAGTTCAGTTGGTAGAGTGGCTGGATAGTTCAGTTGGTAGAGTGGCTGGATAGTTCAGTTGGTAGAGTGGCTGGATAGTTCAGTTGGTAGAGTGGCTGGATAGTTCAGTTGGTAGAGTGGCTGGATAGTTCAGTTGGTAGAGTGGCTGGATAGTTCAGTTGGTAGAGTGGCTGGATAGTTCAGTTGGTAGAGTGGCTGGATAGTTCAGTTGGTAGAGTGGCTGGATAGTTCAGTTGGTAGAGTGGCTGGATAGTTCAGTTGGTAGAGTGGCTGGATAGTTCAGTTGGTAGAGTGGCTGGATAGTTCAGTTGGTAGAGTGGCTGGATAGTTCAGTTGGTAGAGTGGCTGGATAGTTCAGTTGGTAGAGTGGCTGGATAGTTCAGTTGGTAGAGTGGCTGGATAGTTCAGTTGGTAGAGTGGCTGGATAGTTCAGTTGGTAGAGTGGCTGGATAGTTCAGTTGGTAGAGTGGCTGGATAGTTCAGTTGGTAGAGTGGCTGGATAGTTCAGTTGGTAGAGTGGCTGGATAGTTCAGTTGGTAGAGTGGCTGGATAGTTCAGTTGGTAGAGTGGCTGGATAGTTCAGTTGGTAGAGTGGCTGGATAGTTCAGTTGGTAGAGTGGCTGGATAGTTCAGCTGGTAGAGTGGTTGGATAGTTCAGTTGGTAGAGTGGCTGGATAGTTCAGTTGGTAGAGTGGCTGGATAGTTCAGTTGGTAGAGTGGCTGGATAGTTCAGTTGGTAGAGTGGCTGGATAGTTCAGTTGGTAGAGTGGTTGGATAGTTCAGTTGGTAGAGTGGCTGGATAGTTCAGCTGTTAGAGTGGCTGGATAGTTCAGTTGGTAGAGTGGCTGGATAGTTCAGTTGGTAGAGTGGCTGGATAGTTCAGTTGGTAGAGTGGCTGGATAGTTCAGTTGGTAGAGTGGCTGGATAGTTCAGTTGGTAGAGTGGCTGGATAGTTCAGTTGGTAGAGTGGCTGGATAGTTCAGTTGGTAGAGTGGCTGGATAGTTCAGTTGGTAGAGTGGCTGGATAGTTCAGCTGGTAGAGTGGTTGGATAGTTCAGTTGGTAGAGTGGCTGGATAGTTCAGTTGGTAGAGTGGCTGGATAGTTCAGTTGGTAGAGTGGCTGGATAGTTCAGTTGGTAGAGTGGCTGGATAGTTCAGTTGGTAGAGTGGCTGGATAGTTCAGTTGGTAGAGTGGCTGGATAGTTCAGTTGGTAGAGTGGCTGGATAGTTCAGTTGGTAGAGTGGCTGGATAGTTCAGTTGGTAGAGTGGCTGGATAGTTCAGTTGGTAGAGTGGCTGGATAGTTCAGTTGGTAGAGTGGCTGGATAGTTCAGTTGGTAGAGTGGCTGGATAGTTCAGTTGGTAGAGTGGCTGGATAGTTCAGTTGGTAGAGTGGTTGGATAGTTCAGTTGGTAGAGTGGCTGGATAGTTCAGTTGGTAGAGTGGCTGGATAGTTCAGTTGGTAGAGTGGCTGGATAGTTCAGTTGGTAGAGTGGCTGGATAGTTCAGTTGGTAGAGTGGTTGGATAGTTCAGTTGGTAGAGTGGCTGGATAGTTCAGTTGGTAGAGTGGTTGGATAGTTCAGTTGGTAGAGTGGCTGGATAGTTCAGTTGGTAGAGTGGCTGGATAGTTCAGTTGGTAGAGTGGCTGGATAGTTCAGTTGGTAGAGTGGCTGGATAGTTCAGTTGGTAGAGTGGCTGGATAGTTCAGTTGGTAGAGTGGCTGGATAGTTCAGTTGGTAGAGTGGCTGGATAGTTCAGTTGGTAGAGTGGCTGGATAGTTCAGTTGGTAGAGTGGCTGGATAGTTCAGTTGGTAGAGTGGCTGGATAGTTCAGTTGGTAGAGTGGCTGGATAGTTCAGTTGGTAGAGTGGCTGGATAGTTCAGTTGGTAGAGTAGCTGGATAGTTCAGTTGGTAGAGTGGCTGGATAGTTCAGTTGGTAGAGTGGCTGGATAGTTCAGTTGGTAGAGTGGCTGGATAGTTCAGTTGGTAGAGTGGCTGGATAGTTCAGTTGGTAGAGTGGCTGGATAGTTCAGTTGGTAGAGTGGCTGGATAGTTCAGTTTGTAGAGTGGCTGGATAGTTCAGTTGGTAGAGTGGCTGGATAGTTCAGTTGGTAGAGTGGCTGGATAGTTCAGTTGGTAGAGTGGCTGGATAGTTCAGTTGGTAGAGTGGCTGGATAGTTCAGCTGGTAGAGTGGTTGGATAGTTCAGTTGGTAGAGTGGCTGGATAGTTCAGTTGGTAGAGTGGCTGGATAGTTCAGTTGGTAGAGTGGCTGGATAGTTCAGTTGGTAGAGTGGCTGGATAGTTCAGTTGGTAGAGTGGTTGGATAGTTCAGTTGGTAGAGTGGCTGGATAGTTCAGTTGGTAGAGTGGCTGGATAGTTCAGTTGGTAGAGTGGCTGGATAGTTCAGCTGGTAGAGTGGCTGGATAGTTCAGTTGGTAGAGTGGCTGGATAGTTCAGTTGGTAGAGTGGCTGGATAGTTCAGTTGGTAGAGTGGCTGGATAGTTCAGTTGGTAGAGTGGCTGGATAGTTCAGTTGGTAGAGTGGCTGGATAGTTCAGTTGGTAGAGTGGCTGGATAGTTCAGTTGGTAGAGTGGCTGGATAGTTCAGTTGGTAGAGTGGCTGGATAGTTCAGTTGGTAGAGTGGCTGGATAGTTCAGTTGGTAGAGTGGCTGGATAGTTCAGTTGGTAGAGTGGCTGGATAGTTCAGTTGGTAGAGTGGCTGGATAGTTCAGTTGGTAGAGTGGCTGGATAGTTCAGTTGGTAGAGTGGCTGGATAGTTCAGTTGGTAGAGTGGCTGGATAGTTCAGTTGGTAGAGTGGCTGGATAGTTCAGTTGGTAGAGTGGCTGGATAGTTCAGTTGGTAGAGTGGCTGGATAGTTCAGTTGGTAGAGTGGCTGGATAGTTCAGTTGGTAGAGTGGCTGGATAGTTCAGTTGGTAGAGTGGCTGGATAGTTCAGTTGGTAGAGTGGCTGGATAGTTCAGTTGGTAGAGTGGCTGGATAGTTCAGTTGGTAGAGTGGCTGGATAGTTCAGTTGGTAGAGTGGCTGGATAGTTCAGTTGGTAGAGTGGCTGGATAGTTCAGTTGGTAGAGTGGCTGGATAGTTCAGTTGGTAGAGTGGCTGGATAGTTCAGTTGGTAGAGTGGCTGGATAGTTCAGTTGGTAGAGTGGCTGGATAGTTCAGTTGGTAGAGTGGCTGGATAGTTCAGTTGGTAGAGTGGCTGGATAGTTCAGTTGGTAGAGTGGCTGGATAGTTCAGTTGGTAGAGTGGCTGGATAGTTCAGTTGGTAGAGTGGCTGGATAGTTCAGTTGGTAGAGTGGCTGGATAGTTCAGTTGGTAGAGTGGCTGGATAGTTCAGTTGGTAGAGTGGTTGGATAGTTCAGTTGGTAGAGTGGCTGGATAGTTCAGTTGGTAGAGTGGCTGGATAGTTCAGTTGGTAGAGTGGCTGGATAGTTCAGTTGGTAGAGTGGTTGGATAGTTCAGTTGGTAGAGTGGCTGGATAGTTCAGTTGGTAGAGTGGCTGGATAGTTCAGTTGGTAGAGTGGCTGGATAGTTCAGTTGGTAGAGTGGCTGGATAGTTTAGTTGGTAGAGTGGCTGGATAGTTCAGTTGGTAGAGTGGCTGGATAGTTCAGTTGGTAGAGTGGCTGGATAGTTCAGTTTGTAGAGTGGCTGGATAGTTCAGCTGGTAGAGTGGCTGGATAGTTCAATTGGTAGAGTGGCTGGATAGTTCAGCTGTTAGAGTGGCTGGATAGATCAGTTGGTAGAGTGGTTGGATAGTTCAGTTTGTAGAGTGGCTGTATAGTTCAGTTGGTAGAGTGGCTGGATAGTTCAATTGGTAGAGTGACTGGATAGTTCAGTTGGTAGAGTGGTTGGATAGTTCAGTTGGTAGAGTGGTTGGATAGATCAGTTGGTAGAGTGGCTGGATAGTTCAGCTGGTAGAGTGGCTGGATAGATCAGTTGGTAGAGTGGCTGGATAGTTCAATTGGTAGAGTGGTTGGATAGTTCAGTTGGTAGAGTGGGTGGATAGTTCAGCTGGTAGAGTGGTTGGATAGTTTACCTGGTAGAGCGGCTGGATAGATCAGTTGGTAGAGTGACTGGATAGTTCAGCTGGTAGAGTGGCTGGATAGATCAGTTGGTAGAGTGGCTGGATAGTTCAATTGGTAGAGTGGTTGGATAGTTCAGTTGGTAGAGTGGCTGGATAGTTCAATTGGTAGAGTGGTTGGATAGTTCAGCTGGTAGAGTGGCTGGATAGATCAGTTGGTAGAGTGGCTGGATAGTTCAGCTGGTAGAGTGGCTGGATAGATCAGTTGGTAGAGTGGCTGGATAGTTCAGCTGGTAGAGAGGCTGGATAGATCAGTTGGTAGAGTGGCTGTATACATCAGCTGGTAGAGTGGCTGGATCGATCAGTTGGTAGAGTGGCTGGATAATTCAGCTGGTAGAGTGGCTGGATAGTTCAGTTGGTAGAGTGGTTGGATAGTTTAATTGGTAGAGTGGCTGGATAGTTCAGCTGTTAGAGTGGCTGTATAGTTCAGTTTGTAGAGTGGCTGTATAGTTGAGCTGGTAGTGTGGCTGGATAGTTTAATTGGTAGAGTGGCAGGATAGTTAAACTGTTAGAGTGGCTGTATAGCTCAGCTGGTAGAGTGGCTGGAAAGTTCAGTTTGTAGAGTGGCTTTATAATTCAGCTGGTAGAGTGGCTGGATAGTTCAATTGGTAGAGTGGCTGGATAGTTCAGCTGTTAGAGTGGCTGGATAGATCAGTTGGTAGAGTGGTTGGATAGTTCAGTTTGTAGAGTGGCTGTATAGTTCAGTTGGTAGAGTGGCTGTATAGTTCAGTTGGTAGTGTGGCTGGAAAGTTCAGTTTGTAGTGTGGCTTTATCGTTCAGCTGGTAGAGTGGCTGGATAGTTCACTTGGTAGAGTGGCTGGATAGTTCAGCTGTTAGAGTGGCTGGATAGATCAGTGGGTAGAGTGGTTGGATAGTTCAGTTTGTAGAGTGGCTGTATAGTTCAGTTGGTAGAGTGGCTGGATAGTTCAATTGGTAGAGTGGTTGGATAGTTCAGTTGGTAGAGTGGGTGGATAGTTCAGCTGGTAGAGTGGCTGGATAGTTCAGCTGGTAGAGTGGCTGGATAGATCAGTTGGTAGAGTGGCTGGATAGTTCAGCTGGTAGAGTGGCTGGATAGTTCAGTTGGTAGAGTGGCTGGATAGTTCAGTTGGTAGAGTGGTTGGATAGTTCAGTTGGTAGAGTGGCTGGATAGTTCAGTTGGTAGAGTGGCTGGATAGTTCAGTTGGTAGAGTGGCTGGATAGTTCAGTTGGTAGAGTGGCTGGATAGTTCAGCTGGTAGAGTGGCTGGATAGATCAGTTGGTAGAGTGGCTGGATAGTTCAGTTGGTAGAGTGGCTGGATAGTTCAGTTGGTAGAGTGGCTGGATAGTTCAGCTGGTAGAGTGGCTGGATAGTTCAGTTGGTAGAGTGGCTGGATAGTTCAGCTGGTAGAGTGGCTGGATAGTTCAGTTGGTAGAGTGGCTGGATAGTTCAGCTGGTAGAGTGGCTGGATAGTTCAGTTGGTAGTGTGGCTGGATAGTTCAGCTGGTAGAGTGGCTGGATAGTTCAGTTGGTAGAGTGGCTGGATAGTTCAGTTGGTAGAGTGGCTGGATAGTTCAGTTGGTAGAGTGGCTGGATAGTTCAGTTGGTAGAGTGGCTGGATAGTTCAGTTGGTAGAGTGGCTGGATAGATCAGTTGATAGAGTGGCCGGTTAGTTCAGTTTATAGAGTGGCTGGATAGTTCAATTGATAGAGTGGCTGGATAGTTTTGTTTGTAGAGTGGCTTATAGTTCAGCTGTAGAATGGCTGGATAGTTCAATTGGTAGAGTGGCTGGATAGTTCAGCTGTTAGAGTGGTTGGATAGATCAGTTGGTAGAGTGGCTGGGTAGTTCAGTTGGTAGAGTGGCTGGATAGTTCAGTTGGTAGAGTGGCTGGATAGTTCAGTTGGTAGAGTGGCTGGATAGTTCAGTTGGTAGAGTGGCTGGATAGTTCAGTTGGTAGAGTGGCTGGATAGTTCAGTTGGTAGAGTGGCTGGATAGTTCAGTTGGTAGAGTGGCTGGATAGTTCAGTTGGTAGAGTGGCTGGATAGTTCAGTTGGTAGAGTGGTTGGATAGTTCAGTTGGTAGAGTGGCTGGATAGTTCAGTTGGTAGAGTGGCTGGATAGTTCAGTTGGTAGAGTGGTTGGATAGTTCAGTTGGTAGAGTGGCTGGATAGTTCAGTTGGTAGAGTGGCTGGATAGTTCAGTTGGTAGAGTGGCTGGATAGTTCAGTTGGTAGAGTGGCTGGATAGTTCAGTTGGTAGAGTGGCTGGATAGTTCAGTTGGTAGAGTGGCTGGATAGTTCAGTTGGTAGAGTGGCTGGATAGTTCAGTTGGTAGAGTGGCTGGATAGTTCAGTTGGTAGAGTGGCTGGATAGTTCAGTTGGTAGAGTAGCTGGATAGTTCAGTTGGTAGAGTGGCTGGATAGTTCAGTTGGTAGAGTTCTGGATAGTTCAGTTGGTAGAGTAGCTGGATAGTTCAGTTGGTAGAGTGGCTGGATTGTTCAGATGGTAGAGTGGCTGGATAGTTCAGTTGGTTGAGTGGCTGGATAGTTCAGTTGGTAGAGTGGCTGGATAGTTCAGTTGGTAGAGTGGCTGGATAGTTCAGTTGGTAGAGTGGCTGGATAGTTCAGTTGGTAGAGTGGCTGGATAGTTCAGTTGGTAGAGTGGCTGGATAGTTCAGTTGGTAGAGTGGCTGGATAGTTCAGTTGGTAGAGTGGCTGGATAGTTCAGTTGGTAGAGTGGCTGGATAGTTCAGTTGGTAGAGTGGCTGGATAGTTCAGTTGGTAGAGTGGCTGGATAGTTCAGTTGGTAGAGTGGCTGGATAGTTCAGTTGGTAGAGTGGCTGGATAGTTCAGTTGGTAGAGTGGCTGGATAGTTCAGTTGGTAGAGTGGCTGGATAGTTCAGTTGGTAGAGTGGCTGGATAGTTCAGTTGGTAGAGTGGCTGGATAGTTCAGTTGGTAGAGTGGCTGGATAGTTCAGTTGGTAGAGTGGCTGGATAGTTCAGTTGGTAGAGTGGCTGGATAGTTCAGTTGGTAGAGTGGCTGGATAGTTCAGTTGGTAGAGTGGCTGGATAGTTCAGTTGGTAGAGTGGCTGGATAGTTCAGTTGGTAGAGTGGCTGGATAGTTCAGTTGGTAGAGTGGCTGGATAGTTCAGTTGGTAGAGTGGCTGGATAGTTCAGTTGGTAGAGTGGCTGGATAGTTCAGTTGGTAGAGTGGCTGGATAGTTCAGTTGGTAGAGTGGCTGGATAGTTCAGTTGGTAGAGTGGCTGGATAGTTCAGTTGGTAGAGTGGCTGGATAGTTCAGTTGGTAGAGTGGCTGGATAGTTCAGTTGGTAGAGTGGCTGGATAGTTCAGTTGGTAGAGTGGTTGGATAGTTCAGCTGGTAGAGTGGCTGGATAGTTCAGTTGGTAGAGTGGCTGGATAGTTCAGCTGGTAGAGTGGCTGGATAGTTCAGTTGGTAGAGTGGCTGGATAGTTCAGTTGGTAGAGTGGCTGGATAGTTCAGTTGGTAGAGTGGCTGGATAGTTCAGTTGGTAGAGTGGCTGGATAGTTCAGTTGGTAGAGTGGCTGGATAGTTCAGTTGGTAGAGTGGCTGGATAGTTCAGCTGGTAGAGTGGCTGGATAGATCAGTTGATAGAGTGGCTAGGTAGTTAAGTTTATAGAGTGGCTGGATAGTTCAATTGGTAGAGTGGTTGGATAGTTTAATTGGTAGAGTGGCTGGATAGTTCAGCTGGTAGTGTGGCTGGATAGTTTAATTGGTAGAGTGGCTGGATAGTTCAATTGGTAGAGTGGCTGTATAGTTCAGCTGGTAGAGTGGCTTTATAGTTCAGTTTGTAGAGTGGCTTTATAGTTCAGCTGGTAGAGTGGCTGGATAGATCAGTTGGTAAAGTGGCTGGATAGTTCAGTTTGTAGAGTGGCTGGATAGCTCAGTTGGTAGTGTGGCTGGATATTTCAATTGGTAGAGTGGCTGGATAGTTTAGTTGGAAGAGAGTTTGCAATACGATCGTGAGGGTTGGAATCCGGTCACCCCGTACTTATTGGTTGGTGCCCAGGGCATGATGATAAAGCACGTTAACATTTTAAGGAATATGATAGCTATCAAGTTTTACCCACGACATATGCGCGGGTCATAACAAATTTCGTAATTTTTGGCTTAAAAATACTCTCGACATATCTGCAAGATCGACTTATACGCGAGTATCTACGGTCATTCTTTGAACCTTGTGGAGCGAAGGGTTTCTGTGATCCCTCTCCAGCGCACTGTGTTTTGGAAGTTGCAACCAAACATATTAAAGTTGTACAAGTAAATTGCCCGATCTCAGTGATGTATTGGTAAAATAAGAAGTAAGGGAACGCATAGTGGGAGCAGCAAAAAAAAAAGTTGGAGTTGTCGGGACATGAAAAAGTTCTGGAGGAACGCGTTCCGGTTCTGAAAAAAAGGTAAGGGAGCGTCGTTCCACCGCGTTCCCCTCCCAATATACCACTGCCCAATCTTTGCAATCATTGCCTACCTGTAAAAGTGAGTTTCAATGAAGGCGTTTCATACGATATGGCCACCTGCCCTTCTATTACACCTGTAGCTAGACATAGAGTAAAAACTAAGTACAGCATTCCTAGTGCTGAAATAAACGAAATGATAAATGAGTGAAATATGTCTCACAATGTTTTCATCTTGGTTCCTGTCAAACATACCAATACATTATGTAGATGTATAACTTGTTTACTAGGTAATTGATAAGTTTGTAATATGTTAGTTAATTCGTTTGTATTATTTCATCTTTTAAAACACCAAAACCATTAACACATTCATATTAAACTAATTCAATTGTTATCACTTATTGTTAAATTGAGCGAAAAATAAACAACCCAACAGTAATACACCAGTAATAACAACCCAACATATATTTAAATACACCAGCAATAACAACCCAACATATATTTATATACACCAGTAATAACAACCCAACATATATTTATATACACCAGCAATAACAACCCAACATATATTTATATACACCAGCAATAACAACCCAACATATATTTATATACACCAGTAATAACAACCCAACATATATTTATATACACCAGCAATAACAACCCAACATATATTTATATACACAAGTAATAACAACCCAACATATATTTATATACATCAGTAATTTTATAATTTTACGACTAATTTCAAATAAAAGATTCAGTTAAATTCTAGAGGGAACGAAAATCAACACTGAATGATTTAATTTGTAATTCAAGAGTAATAAAAATACAAGTTTTTTTCAAACTACTTACTTGATCAGTTTTATTTACATCTGTTAATGTTCCAGCCTTGACAGGAAACATTTGTATATTTCACTGACAAGTACCAAAGTACTTAATGTGTAATAGTGTTAACAGTACACACGGCGATCAATTACATAAACACGGACATCTATCTATCTATCTATCTATCTATCTATCTATCTATCTATCTATCTATCTATCTATCTATCTATCTATCTATCTATCTATCTATCTATCTATCTAATCTGTGTGTCTGTATATCTACATGTTTATCTGTATTTCTGTACTTATATTATTACAAAAACTAATTGCTATCATTCAACTTGATACAATACTGGTACAATTATTTCAAAGAAATTATAAAAATCGGTATGCTGTGAAGAATAAATTCAATAAACAAATTGTGTACATCATGTTCTCTATTGAACAAACTTGAACTTTGTGAAACATTTATGCAACATATGGATTTGATAGGTATTGGATTTGTCGCACATTTGTCAATGTGATTAAAATCGGTGGAATTGTCAATGAAGGGTTTCGGAAAAGTAGATTTGTTTCACCTAACGAACTATTAGGTTCAGTGGCGTAACTTTTGTGGCATTAAAAAAAAAACATAGTTCTCCCTGTCAGCCCCCCCCCCCCAGGCTCCCGAGGCCCCCTTAAACAACGCCAGGTATTGGAAGTCACAAACACAACATTCATTCGATACAGCGGCTGCTTGTAAATGTTTTACAGCTCACTGTCGTTACTTATAACTTTGAACAGCCCCAACTCCCCCCCTCCCCCTCCCCATGTATACAAGACACTGTGCCGTTCAGCAGTATCAGTTTGAGAGCAACGGAACATTCGTTTCATACCAGAAAACCCTGCACTATATAACATTCTGTTTTTTTCCAAGTTCTCTGACCCTGAACACAGCACATAAACATTTTTAATGAATCATGATTGACAGTTTTTCAAGAAATTAATTTGGACCAGCTTTTATTAAAACTTAATGAGAAAAAAAATATATGTTCTTTACCGTCCTTTTTAGAACCAGTAGAACATAACCTTTGATTAGAGATTTTTTTGTGATTTAATTTTAGATAGCGGATTTACAGAGAAATAGTTAAAAGACAACTAAATACTTGTTAATTTTTTTAAAAATAAATTAAATATTGTTAGTTGGTCAAATCGTGAACTTAGGAGTTGATATTTTTTTTTGTGTTTTGTGTTAGATACTAATTATTTTGGCTGCATAAAAAAAATATTTTTAACACGATATAATTTTTTGGCTACTTTCTGACATTGACACAGCTTGCCAGCCAACTTGACGCTTAAATGACTGACTTAAAAGATGTGTTTGTATTAGTGTTGTTTTCGTTGACGAAAACTAAAACTAAAACCTTCGTTGACGAAAATGTTGACTTTTCGTCAACGAGAACTAAAACTAAAACTAAAATTAGCAGCAAGACTAAAACTAGACGAAAACTGAAATTATTACAGAAAAAACGAAATAAAAACTGAAACTAAAATATAGTGTTGCTTTCTTTCACGAAAACTAAAACTAAAACCTTCGTTAATGAAAATGTTGACTTTTCGTCAACGAGAACTAAAACTAAAACTAAAATTAGAAGCAAGACTAAAACTAGACGAAAACTAAAATTATTACAGAAAAAACGAAATAAAAACTGAAACTAAAATATGACCTGGGACTAAAACAACACTAGTTTGTATGACTATCATTTCATCATTGTAAACTTCAAACTGTGTTTGTATGACTCTCATTTTATCATTGTAAACTTCCAACTGCGTTTGTATGACTGTCATTTCATCATTGTAAACTTCCAACTGTGTTTGTATGACTCTCATTTCATAATTGTAAACTTCCAACTGTGTTTGTATGACTCACGTTTCATCATTGTAAACTTCCAACTATGTTTGTATGACTGTCATTTAATCATTGTAAACTTCCAACTGTGTTTGTACGACTCTCATTTAATCATTGTAAACTTCCAACTGTGTCTGTATGACTGTAATTTAATCATTGTAAACTGCCAACTGTGTTTGTATGACTCTCATTTAATCATTGTAAACTTCCAACTGTGTCTGTATGACTCTCATTTAATCATTTTAAACTTCAAACTGTGTTTATATGTGTCAGGGATGGCGATTGGTCTTCTTTTATTTATTTAATTACACACACAACTAATACAAGTTCACAACATTCATTTAAACATTACAACACGTAAAAAAAACCCAACTGATGAGTTTCAATGTATTTAACAATGATGACATAATGTGGATCTTGGGTTTTCCACCAATAAATCTACATAGTGTGGCTCTTTGTAATAAGTTTTATTACTTGTTAAACCAAAGTGCGTCTCTTACCAACCAGGGGTCACCTCTGGTATAAAGCTTCATATCAACTTTCTTATAGATCTTCATAAAAACGTTCTCAAGATCTTCATATCAACTTTCTCAAGATCTTCATATCAACTTTCTCAAGATCTTCATATCAACTTTCTCAAGATCTTCATATCAACTTTCGCAAGATCTTCATATCAACTTTCTCAAGATCTTCATATCAACTTTAAGTCGCCTTAAAATAATGTCCCATTTTGCCAGGAGCGGTGGTCGCATTAGGTGCCTATAAAAATGCACTTGCATCAAAATTATAAAGACAGCCCGGTTTGCCTATCATTAAATCCACCTCTGCATGTTTATTTAAATTGTTTCTGTATCGGACACTTCCTTGTGCGTTTTAAGATCAAACACACAAATGAAACAGTCTCACATACAAAGCACACGTATGAAACAGGCTGAGCTACAAGGCACACGTATGAAACAGGCTGAGCTACAAGGCACACGTATGAAACAGGCTGAGCTACAAGGCACACGTATGAAACAGGCTGAGCTACAAGGCACACGTATGAAACAGGCTGAGCTACAAGGCACACGTATGAAACAGGCTGAGCTACAAGGCACACGTATGAAACAGGCTGAGCTACAAGGCACACGTTTGAAACAGGCGCACATACTAAGCACACGTATGAAACAGTATCATACACAAGGCACACGTATGAACCAGGCTACCATACAAGGCAAACGTATGAAACAGTCTGACATACAAGGCAAACGTATGAAACAGTCTCACATACAAGACACACGTATGAAACAGGCTGAGCTACAAGGCACAAGTTCCAAGTATGTTATTAATAATTTTAAACATTGTTTCTCATTTAGTGTTTTTATTATAAAATGTATTTCGCTTACAGCTTTTTTTCTTTACAGACCCAATTTGGTGTAAAATATTTTACAGACTTCTAAACTCCACCCAGTCAATGACCAAAGCTGCATTCTCTCCCTGCCATGTGGGTAGCCAGGTGTTGTGCGCCCGCCAGAAGTCCAGCATGGGGTGTGGGGAGCCGTTCTGCCATGGTTTGGTGACGCCGCCGTAGTGGTTACCGTCCGGGAAATATCCGTTGGTGCCGCCCACAGCCACGTTGAACATCAGGTAAAACTGTGGACACAAAGACGTTACATTGTGCGTCTACAACGAAAGTTACATTGTGTGTCTACAATGAAAGTTACATTGTGTGTCTACAGTGAAAGTTACATTGTGTATCCACAATGAAAGTTTCATTGTGTGTCTACAATGAAAGTTACATTGTGTGTCTACAATGAAAGTTACATTGTGTGTCTACAATGAAAGTTACATTGTGTGTCTACAATGAAAGTTACATTGTTGTCCACAGTGAAAGTTTCATTGTGTGTCTACAATGAAAGTTACATTGTGTGTCTACAATGAAAGTTACATTGTGTGTCTACAATGAAAGTTACATTGTGTGTCTACAATGAAAGTTACATTGTGTGTCTACAATGAAAGTTACATTGTGTGTCTACAATGAAAGTTACATTGTGTGTCTACAATGAAAGTTACATTGTGTGTCTACAATGAAAGTTACATTGTGTGTCTACAATGAAAGATACATTGTGTGTCTACAATGAAAGTTACATTGTGTGTCTACAATGAAAGTTACATTGTGTGTCTACAGTGAAAGTTACATTGTGTGTCTACAATGAAAGTTACATTGTGTGCAATGTTCCCTCTAAACTGAGCGCGTGAGCGATCGCTCACACGAATTCAGAGCGTCGCTCATACTACACGTAGATCGCTCACTCCGACGGACGACATCGCTTAAATCCTCACAAATTTTGGCCTCAAACAAAATGCCTCTCAGAGACAAAATTTTTTGCTCGCTTCATACCACACCTTAGAGGGAACATTGATTGTGTGTCCACAATGAACGCTGCTGATACAGTTCTATCCTATTCTATTCACATGAAATATAGTTAAACAATATATTTCAAATATTTGATAGGTGGAGTGAGAGAGAGAGAGAGAGAGAGAGAGAGAGAGAGAGTGAGAGAGAGAAAGAGGGAGAGAGAGAGAGAGAGAATAGGTTTTGTCTCTGTATTAAGATACCTTTTGATTAGTAACTGACAGAAACCCGACAATTAGCTACTGAGGCAACCAATGTTACTTTAAAAGGCTTTACAATGATTTGGAAACTGTGCTCTAAAATGTCTGGTTATATCTAATTAAATAAAAACAAAAATAATTCGTAACGCGCGTTCCCGTAAATTACATGAAAAATAAATCTACATGCTTGGAAAACGTATATCAGAGATTCTCAGAATTGTACAATGTAGAAGTTATTTTTTCTTTAGTTAATAAATAGAATTTCAGTCATAAATATCTCTTTCTTTAAGAGACTTTACATATCTGTATTACACCAACTGTCTAGTTAGTACACGCATTATAGTTATTACTTGGACAGTATAGTTTTTACTGGAATGATTCAGATGTTTTCCGGGCATGATTGAAATGTTTTACTCGTATGATTCAAATGTTTCACTCGTATAATTCAAATGTTTTACTGGTATAATTCAAATGTTTTACTGGTATAATTCAAATGTTTTACTCGTATGATTCAAATGTTTTACTCGTATAATTCAAATGTTTTACTGGTATAATTCAAATGTTTTACTGGTATAGTTCAAATGTTTTACTGGTATGATTCAAATGTTTTATAGGTATTATTCAAATGTTTTACTGGTATAATTCAAATGTTTTACTGGTATGATTCAAATGTTTTGTAGGTATTATTCAAATGTTTTACAGGTATGACTCAAATGTTTTCCATACTTACGTCCTGGTCAAAGGGAGCCATTTTACTTCCAGCATTCCACAAGTTACTTCCAGTAAAGCCACCTTTCTGCCAGAATCCATTAGCTGGTGGAACAACGGACATAATTTGTTGGTTATCAATGAAGGTCCTAATAGAATAAATAAATACAGTAGATTGTACCTAATGAGACATTTTTACACAGACAGTCAGCTGAATATTAAAAAACTAATGAATGAAACTTGGATAAAAAAAAAACTTACAAAATATGGTCATGAGTCCATTCAAGACGCCAAGTATGGAAGTTTGCATGCCAGTCGGCTGTATGTCTTGTAAAAGAAATATTGAGAGAACTACTAAGTATTGATTATTTATTTTTATTGCGTTTGTAATTATGCTTTCAGAGGCGTTCTTATGTATAACAAGATTGGCAGCCACCAAAACAACTCCCTCTGCCAACCAAAAGCCTTACTATTACAAATTTCAATGGAAATCTCTTGTACTTCCAAAGCTCTAACTGAGACTTTTGCCAATAGCCCAGAAATCTAAAAGAAGTTCTCATCCTGCATCCCCACCCCCTCTTGAAAAACAAAACAACAACAAAACAATGACATATGAAGGGCTCTGTCTGATATTATACAAATACAACTACAATATACTTATTGTTTGGTTTCAACAGACATTAGATGTCGATCGTTCTTTGACCTACTTTTCACCATGAGTTTGGCTCCATCTGTTCTGGTCAGGTGAGGGACCCCAGTGTAAGGTACTGCTGACTGCACCCACACCAATGTCTCCGGCATTACCTGCAACAAAATTGACATTCTCAAACTGTGTACAATTCTACACACTCTATCACATGTCAACAAAATTGACATTCTCAAACTGTGTACAATTCTACACACTCTATCACATGTCAACAAAATTGACATTCTCAAACTGTGTACGATTCTACACACTCTATCACATGTCAACAAAATTGACATTCTCAAACTGTGTACAATTCTACACACTCTATCACATGTCAACAAAATTGACATTCTCAAACTGTGTACAATTCTACACACTCTATCACATGTCAACAAAATTGACATTCTCAAACTGTGTACAATTCTACACACTCTATCACATGTCAACAAAATTGACATTCTCAAACTGTGTACAATTCTACACACTCTATCACATGTCAACAAAATTGACATTCTCAAACTGTGTACACTATCGTAAAACATTTACTTGACTTGTACATTCTAAATGAACAATGTCTGTTCAGAGTTTATGAATTATAAAAACAAATAAACAAGACCACTACTGAAATGACTTGATGTATTCTCAAAGAGTATTTTTTAGATACTTGAATAATGTTTTTAAAAAAAGGCTAATTCTGACGACTTCCGTAACATACCAGGACTAAATGTTTTAGGTAATTATTTTATCCTTTTATTAACAGCCGGACACGGTCATGCAGTAATTTAATAGAAGATTAATAATGGAGACTATGTGGCTCACCCCTGGATTCCATGATATCGATTTCACCAGATCGAGGCCAGCCACCATAATGGTCACCTCGTGGCATCATCCAGATAGCTGTGACGAGGAATCATAACATACAAAATTAAAATTACACATTAATGATAAAATAGCTAGGTACGGACCATTGATATATAAGACTAGATCGCTTATGAGCTATGCATAGATATATATTGTGCGGACCATAACTTTAAAAATAGAAGAGTACAATTCTGTATAGCTTATATATTTTTACAAATTCTTTGCAACTTTGATGACGTAGTACGCATAGAAACCTTAAGTAACCGAAATAAATAGCAGAAGACATTTTGCATTGTTTTCCTTGACAAATTTTCAAAAACTTTTTTTTTCAATTAACTTTGAATAAAATGCCTTCGTGTTGTGTACCCGGTTGTTTGATTATATTATTACTAACCGTCAAATATATTTTTTTCGGACACATCAGTAGATTTTAAAAGCGCCAACCTCTAGCATGAATGGGGATTTTTTTTTTAATTAAAAGGAAGGAAATCTTTTTTCGGTAAAAAATAAAGAACTGTTCAGAATTGTACTCTTCTCTTTTTAAAGTAGGGGTCTCGAATACAACACTTTTTCGGTCTCTATTAAATAAGCATAAGCGATCTAGTCTTATATATCTATGGTACGGACGATTGTCAAATATTGCATTTGTAACTTCTAAATACATGAATTGCACACCAATTGAACTATAAAAAAGCACACTGCGTCGTTCATTTTGATGGTTACAGTAAGTGCGGGATTATCATTGATTTTCGACAAGACTTGATTCACCTTATATTGGCACGAGGCTTCAGCAGTAGCCTAGATTGTTCCTTGTGTCAACACAACAATATTTATGTTGTCTTCTCTAACAAAAGTAATCTTCAGCATGTCAATAATAATTCTTTTTTTCTTACCAGTCAGTTTACCTCCCTGATAATTACATCTGCCTGTATATTAAATCTCACCTCAGTGACACTGCGCATATCTTAACTGTTTTTTTTTATTGAATTTATATCATTTTTCGGTTTCTTTCTACCAATACGTAATATTCCCTTAGCGAGCTGTAGAGAACATACCGGTATATTAGCGCATATAAACATACACTACACCATATACCCTATTTCCTTATCTAACTAAAGCGAACATATATTAGTGTTTATTACCATGAAGACTTATTTTTATTCCCTGCCCAATACAGCTGACATTTGATTAGTTATCGTATCCCTGCTGACCATATCTGTACCGCTGGTCAGAGATAGGCTTACCTGGCCACAACCAGTCACCACGGGGGATCCTAGCTCTGACTTCCAGTGTGCCGAACTTGAGTGTAGGGACACTCTTGACCTTACCGGACATGATGGGTGGGAGTATCTCTGCCCCTCCAGTTCTGGTACAACCGTTGTTACCTGCCTGGGTGCACTCACCAAACAGAGCTGTGTGAACATAGAGAAGTCAGTCAACTCAATATCAATAAATTGTGTTAATATTTTGTATGCAGTGATCATGTTGTTGATCAAATATTTTAACAGTTGACTTACTTTTAAAAAAGTTATCTGTCAGTAGTAATTGTTGTAAACTATACCGTTTGTAATAACACGATGTTGTCTGTCAGTAGTAATTGTTGTAAACTATACCGTTTGTAATAACACGATGTTGTCTCTCAGTAGTAATTGTTGTAAACTATACTGTTTATAATAACACGATGTTGTCTGTCAGTAGTAATTGTAAACTATACCGTTTGTAATAACACGATGTTGTCTGTCAGTAGTAATTGTAAACTATACCGTTTGTAATAACACGATGTTGTCTGTCGATAGTATTTTTGTAAATTCTACTGTTTTGTGATAATACTATTTATAACGAACGGTATATAAACCTATATTACACCTATATTACACCTATATTACACCTATATGAAAAGGAAGGCCGAGTGGTGTAGAGCGCTCGACTGTCGCCCTGTGCGGGCAATGGTTTGATTTCCTAGGTGAGAACCTCGGTATTGAATTTGTTCAGGTCCTGTGAGTGTTTCTAAGTCCATCCAACTCCCATATGGTTACCTTAGTTTGGGGAAAGTAAAGGCGGACGGGCGTTGTGCTAACAGTGTTTACAGAAACAGATGAATTCTACACATCATCTGTCTCGACGAGCTTTTACGGTCCCCAAACTAAGGTAACCATATGGAGTTGGATGGACTTAGAAACACTCACAGGACCTGAACAAATTCAATACCGAGGTTCTCACCTGTGGAAATCAAAACCATTGCCCGCACAGGGCGACAGTCGAGCGCTCTACACCACTCGGCCTTCCTTCTTTTCATAGGTGTAATATAGGTGTAATATAGGTGTAATATAGGTTTATATACCGTTCGTTATAAATAGTATACACACGCCAAAACAGTAGAATTTACAAAAATACTATCGACAGACAACATCGTGTTAAGAGCATAAACTGGTATAGTTTACAATTTATTACTGACAGACAAATTATCGTTATTATTGTAAAACGGTATAGTTTACAATTACTACTGACAGACAACATCGTGTTATTATAAACAGTATAGTTTACAACAATTACTACCGAGAGACAACATCGTGTTATTACAA
>JAGDYQ010000071.1:1020615-1046478 GCA_021962125.1 Bulinus truncatus | reverse complement strand
AAAAAATTAATGTTGCTACTGTCATCTACATATAATTGTTCCTCGAATGTGAGGGGTTTCAGTTTCGTTACGAAAAATAATGAAAATAGTTATCACCCTAGCCACCACTGTATTCTACAATGTAAACTTTCAGCCACCACTGTATTGTACAATATAAACTTTCAGCCACCACTGTATTCTACAATGTAAGCTTTCAGTCACCACTGTATTCTACAATGTAAACTTTCAGCCACCACTGTATTCTACAATGTAAACTTTCAGCCACCACTGTATTGTACGATATAAACTTTCAGCCACCACTGTATTGTACGATGTAAACTTTCAGCCACCACTGTATTATACAATGTAAACTTTCAGCCACCACTGTATTGTACACTGTTAACTGATGGAAATGTAAGTCAGTTTTAAATTGTCGTCCGACACTATTATTGCAGATAACAAACTTAACTCGGTCAGAATTGGATTTACAAAAAAAAAATTTTCAGTCCAACTTTTCATTTTAACGATAAGACAACACAATGGAGCCACAACAACAATCATCAGTAGTACATTTTAAATTCCATATGTACGGAGTGTTTGGGTAGAGGTGGGGGTAAAGTAATGAGAAAATACTTTAAATTGATTCTCATTTAAAAAAATGTTGACTTGCACATGTTTGGTATTCAACTTAAACCAACGTTAAATTTGTATTTATCTCTGTAGATGATAGTCCAATTAGGTCACTGCCATGTTTAAGATTATTTTTCTTTTACGGAACCTGTAACAAAGTCTTTGAAAAACTTTTTATGTCATAAACCAGCTTAACACTTTTAAACTTCTAACCCCCATCCCCCTTCCAAATTGAAACCATTGTTTTTTTTTTAAACTTTAGAATAACTAATCTCAAACACATGTAGTTGGCCATGGCTGGAACTGTCATGCTGGCAGTGTAGACCTTGTCCAATGTAAGCCATCAGGGTGTCCGCCAGGTAATCTTGGGCCACTGATGTTCTCCACCAGCCGGTGCCCTTCTGACTAGAACCACCCATAGCCTAGCCATTTTTTTATATCAGAGTACTGTAGTCGATGAGGGCCCATAAGGTCAGGGCCCCCTGACAGTTGTACGTGTTGCGCCCCACGTTCACTCTTATCGCCTGTCAACTGCGAGACATTGGCTGAGTTACCGATGGTAATGGAGTAGGTGAGATTCGATCTAATGACTTCCACCCACCTCGACCAACGAGGAAACGTTTTCAATCAAATAATTAAAACATGAATGACACATTGTTGCTTTGTGTTGTATGAGCCCAATCCATGATTGACTCTCCTGATTGTGATTGTTGTGTGAAGGGATATACGTCTCTTTATGGTATGACATCGTTGAATTGTTAGTCGAAATGTCGCTCACTTGACTGCCAAATACAAAGAAAGAGTTTTCTAACTGGTCGTTTTGATATGAAAGAAATGTTTCTGTTGACTTAGAGCTGATTGTGATATTTATTTCACTGATTCATTGATTGAAATAAAAAGACAGTGTCATATAAAATAAAATATGTGTAAAATCTAAATAAAGTTTTCAAGCAAAAATAAGTATTAAAAATATAAAAAAAGATAGAAAACCAACAACACAAATCATGTTAGGAAAAACACAGGGTTTGACAACACATGCTACTTCTGACTGTACTTTTGTTTAAATTTTATGAAACATTTTTTATCAGCAATGTATGGACCAGGTCTACATACATCTTCACTGCTCTTTAAATAGTTTACACATTTCTCTCTAACAGAGCTGCTAGCATAGAAAAAAATCAGGTCTTGAAGTATTCATATTACGGAATGGAACTTTATTGGATGAGACGAGATTTAAAAATGATTAGATAGAATAAAGATCATTTTTGTCTATAAAATACTTTTTAGAGCATTTTCGAAAAAAAAAATGCTCTATTGTCCCCGTTTTGTCTGTCTGTCTGTCATCACCCTAGATCTCAACAACCATAAGTCCTAGACCCATGATGTATATATCATTTTGTAGGTCTTGGCCTGCCAAGAAATGACTTTTTTCCATTTCGCGATCTGACCTCTCAGGGCCGTAAAAGGGGCCTTATAAAGTACCGTTTTTTTTACTATATAAGCTATATTAATAATGGAGCGCCCTATATCTCAGCAACCATAAGTCCTAGACCCATGATGTATATATCATTTTGTAGGTCTTGGCCTGCCATGTGTAATCAAAAGTTCATTTCGCGATAGGACCTCTGAGGGCCGGGCTTCAGGGCTCCGAAGGGGCTTATATATATTATATATACACCTTGTACGTTCAATAACCCATTCATTTGGTGCGAAATACAGCAGCACGTAGTTTCACCAAGATTTATTAAGAAACTCATCAAATGAAATAGTAAGCTTGTGTTCTGAGTTTAATTGAAGTATCAGAGCTATGCAACAATTGACGGAGTTTTCGGACGATTAAATGACTACAATTTCGAATGTTTTCAATTATCAGTCCTATTTCAGTAACCACAAACCACTTGTAGTTAGATTTAAGAGAAAATAATTTTTTTTTCAAATATAAAGAAACGTCTTTATAATATTTTTTTACAGATATATGCATTACACAATTGAATTTATAAACATTTCCAAAATTTACAAATATTTACTGAAAGCTAACAAACGTACTGATACATAACATGAAAATGCGCTAACATGTCCTGTGTCCAGAATGGAATAGGCTTAATTGCTTGTTTTTAATGTTCAGAGTAAGTTGAAAAAATGTAGCTGCCCACATAACATTAGTAGAGAACACTTATCAAGTAGTTTACAGGCTTATCTTTTACTAGATATTATTGTTGCCCTGGGAAATCTAGGTGTAATGTGAAACCCCTTCCTATTCAATTGAACTACTGAATTTTTAAATACGATTAATTAGGTTAATTAGGTGCTGATTTATTCCACCTTCCTAATGTGCAGAAATTACCTACATTTCATACGTCACAAATTACGTTTTACCCGTCAACGCTAATTAACCAAACCAAACCAACCAACCAACCAAACCAAACAACCAACCAACCAAACCAAACAACCAACCAAACCAACTAACCAAACCAGCTAACCAATCAACCAAACAAACCAACTGAGCCAACCGATTCAACCAACCAAGCCAAATCCGTCACAAATTACGTTTTACCCGTCAACGCTAACCAACCAAACCACTAATCAAACCAACCCACCGAACAAACCGATCAACCAACCAAACCCACCAAATCAACCAAAGCAAACCAAACTAAACACCATTAGGTAAAGATATGGGTGCTAATTTATGTCACCCGTTACGTTTTACCCTTAATTCTCCCAATGTTAAAATAAAAACGAAGCATTAAAAAAAGCTTTTATAAAAATGCACTGAAAAGTAAAAAGTAAATACTTTATTATATGATTTTGCAGCACAAAGACAAGTTGGTGTGGCACGATACAGGAACAGCGCGCAAGTTCAATTCGACTTTATCTGAACAAATTTTACCATCGGGAAATGACGTCATTTTACGGAAGTCGTTTATTTATAACGACGACGTTCCCATTCTGCAAAAAAATTGTACCATCGGGAAATGACATCACAGATTATTTATAGCGACGGCTTTCCCATTCTGCACGCGGACGGACGGACTACAAGATAGCTACTTTATTAGTAGGATATTAGTAGGATTATTATACAGCTGTTTTAAATAGTGAAGATAATCTGCCCATATGTTGCCTTCACATAAGTATGTATGAGAGTGTTTATACATAGATCGTATTAAGCCTAATGTATAAACAGGAAAAAAAAGAAGAAAATGGCGGACAAATTGTAATATTTCATCTAAATACGTAAATACCAGGGCCACAAACTTAAGTACACACAGGTGTCAAGTAAAGTAAAAAGTACTTACAGGTGTTGAGAAAAGTAAAAAGTACTTACAGGTGTCAAGTAAAGTGTAAAGTACTTACAGGTGTCAAGTAAAGTGTAAAGTACCTACAGGTGTCAAGTAAAGCGTAAAGCACCTACAAGGGTCAAGTAAAGTGTAAAGTACCTACAGAGGTCAAGTAAAGTGTAAAGTATCTACAGGTGCCAAGTAAAGTGTAAAGTACCTACAGGTGTCAAGTAAAGTGTAAAGTACCTACAGTTGTCAAGTAAAGTGTAAAGTACCTACAGGTGTCAATTAAAGTGTAAAGTATCTACAGGTGCCAAGTTAAGTGTAAAGTACCTACAGGTGTCAAGTAAAGTGTAAAGTACCTACAGGTGTCAAGTAAAGTGTAAAGTACCTTCAGGTGTCAAGTAAAGTGTAAAGTATCTACAGGTGTCAAGTAAAGTGTAAAGTACCTACATGTGTCAAGTAAAGTGTAAAGTACCAACAGGTGTCAAGTAAAGTGTAAAGTACCTTCAGGTGTCAAGTAAAGTGTAAAGCACCTACAGGTGTCAAGTAAAGTGTAAAGTGCCTACAGGTGTTAAGAAAATTTTGTAATGTACACACAGGTGTCAAGTAAAGTGTAAAGTACCTACAGGTGTCAAGTAAATTGTGTAATGTACACACAGGTGTTAAGTAAAGTGTAAAGTACTAAAGGTGTTAAGAAAACTTAGGGAAGTGTTTAAGTACACACCATGAGCAGATCGTTATCACATTACGAACATCACTTATTAGTTTATATTAACTACTAGCTGTACCCGGCCAAGCGTTGCCGTGGCTAAGCCCTATGTAATGTAACAGTAAGTATCGAGAAAGCCCTTGTTTCTAATTCTGTTTATTAACGAAAAAAAACAAATTTTAGAAAAATAATTATCAATCACTTAAAACAATAATCAAAGGAAAATCATCTCTATTGGGATGAAACTGTTGCTCTATTTATTATGTTTATTAATGCAGTGCTTTTGGGTGTACTTTCGGAGTTAAGATTAATAGCGTGAATCCTGTTTACATGTTTGATAAAAAAATACTGACGAAATAATAATTTGCAAACTGAAGTAAAAAGAAATATTTTACGATACTGTTTGTTAATTAAAACAAAATACTGACGAACTACATGTATTTATTAGTTTGCACATGGCGGATTGGTTTATTTTGAAACAAATACTGACAATATAAAAGTTAGCACTCTGTGACTTTTTAATTACCTCCCGTGGTTTAAAAAAGAAAATAAAATGAAGTAAAGAAATAATTTTACAAAACCGATCGATTAAATATTATTTTTAAATATTATAGATATGATGTCTTTATATATATATATATTAGGGTGGTCCAGAAAAACAAAGTAACAGATTTAAGTTGTCCACAAGGTTATTTCTGTTCTTTATTATGTTAATAACAATTGTGCAAAATTTTAATGAAAATAATATTTACAGGTCAACCCATTTGACAGTTTTTTGGGTTATCTCAAATGAAATAGTTATTGCCAATTATAGTTGATGATCGATTTAAAACTTAAGGTTAAAATTTTAAAGTAAATTAAAATTAAGAAATTAAATTAAAGTTGTAATTAAAAAATGTAACTAAAACTTACAATCTAATGAAAACCTTAGTTTTAAAATTTGACAGTTTCACAGTGGATAATCTATGACGACGACATAAGTGATGTCTTTGATGGAGTTGGGAAATTCCTGCGATGGTTTGCAACCAATCGAAGAATAAACTGTTTCTGTTCCTCATTCTTTGTCAGTGTTTTATTGTATTTCTCAATAAGACTGATTCCCCTTTCAGCTACATCATTTACAACTGTCATGTGTGCAGCCAGTTCATAAAATTTCTTGAAGACTGGATCAGATGTCCACTGTCCTGGTGGTTTCTTAAGGAATGTCTGAGACTTTTCTTTGCCTTCTTCCATGAGGACATCAAAGAAAGATGTCGTCCTTTCTGTCACCAGGTCCTCCAATTTCAACTGTTCAGATTCACTTGTCAACTTTACACGCCGAGGGATGTCTGCCAATGCTGGTCGAAGTAGATTTTGTACCATCTTTTCTTTGATTGATGCTGACACTCTGTCATCTAAAAGGGCTATGCCAACCAAATGTTCAGAGAGAAACCAGAGGTGCCTTGAAAATGCTTCATGTGCCTTGCTGGCAACAGTCTTATTCGGATAGGTCTTCAGATTTGATAAAAATTCGATGTCATTGAGAGGGGCTCGGATTGCAAGTGGTGCTTCGTTCCACTGTTTTACATAAACAAGACTGACAAAGAGAGCCAAACCTGTGATATTCTGGGATTCACGAACAGTCAACTTGAACTGAGTCTTAAAAAGAAAGATTTTCAGTGCGTAAATGGCTTTTGCCATCCATCTCGCATGATGTGTTGGACCGGGAGCTCGAAATTTCTCCTTGTCTTTGTGTCCACCAAGAAACCAGAAGGATAAACGTAAAAATTCCTGATAATCGTCCCTTGGGTGCTGTTTTTCAAGAGCACCTGGTAAATAGACAAGCATTTCCTGTCGCATGTTTTTCAATATTGGATCCTGAAACAGTTCATCACTTGCTGTAGAATAAGCATCTTGGTTCATTGATGGCCATTGTTTCTGAAATCGCTGGAATAGTGCAGTTGATGGACCTTCAGCTGGACCAAACAGAGACTTGAAAACATTTGAAAGGACAACTTCCATGACATGATGACGGCATGCAATCCAGACCATTTCAGTTCCCAGAGCTTCTTCAATTCTAACACATGCGCCCTTATGAAGCCCTGTATTGCTAGCTGTTGTGTCGAATACAAGGCCTTTGATCTAGGAACGCAGATTCCATTTCTCAATTACTTCAATGCAAGCATTTACTTGAGCCTCTCCTGTTCCTCTATCCATTTTTGGAATACCCAACAGTTTTTCCTGGCCATTCCCAGTAACAATAACAGCTATGCGATCCACATTTTCCTTTGATCCATCAATGTCGGGCAATATTTTACCGTCCCAATGCAGCAATAGTGGTCCTGCCAAAGAAAATTCTTTTTCATCCATTGCAGCAGCCCGTTGTCTTTCTTTTATTCTGGATCGTCTGATTGAACTTCGAGATAATGTTATTTCTGAAATGTCATGGCCAAGCGCCTGTGCAACAGCTCCAGCAACAAACACAGCTCCACGGTCTGGGAGGCAAACACGATCCAAAGCACCTACAACTTCAGGGGACTGGAAGATATTCTTAACTTTCTTTTTTGATGATGAAGCACCAGGTGTTGATGTTGACGTTGTAGGCGTACATGGCTGAGTTTGAGTTGGCTGATACTCCTCATCTTCTTCTGACTCCGAATTAGATGTCAACGAAGAAAGTTCACCTTCTGTTTCATTGAAGCCCTTTGTCATGCGTTCTTCATATCTCATTTTCACCTTTCTCTCTTTTTCCTCTCGTTGCCTCTTCCTGCTTTCTTTTGCTGTTGTCTTTACGTCTACTCCAGTCATGCTGCAGGAAAAAACATCTTCTCTTTGCATGCGAAGAAATTCCCGATCTTCTTCGTTCTGTATTTCTGTCATCACGTCCTTTGTCGCAATATCAAACAATTCTTGAAGGTCACCTTTAAACATGTCTTCTTTCATCCTGTCGCTTTCTCGTTTTCGTGTTCTGTGTACCTTCAGAGCCAGATAGTTCTGATGCAGCTTTGACAGTTTTCTGACACATGAGTCAACCCGCTGTGTTGGTATTATGGCTCGCATCCAAATACAAATAACTGCATCACAAGTCATTTTATAACTTTCCGGAAGAGTTCGTCCTTCAGTTAAATGATGAAACTGGAGCAGTTGAAGTACATCCAGCATACGTGGCAATCTTGCTGTAGATAACAGAGAAATTGGCTTTCCAATCAGCCAGTGCTGTGGGTCGGATCTCAAACTGGAGGAAGCCATTGTTGTTTATAGTTTATTACTTGAAGAGTTCAATAGGTCATTTCCGTTCAATGGCAATTTAGTATTAATTCAGTAACAACTACAAAATAAAAAAATAACATGCACGTTAGAATTCAGCACACAAGTAAGTAAGTAAATTCATTTATAACGTGTCAAAGTCGGACGTAAATCGCAAGCGCGGACACCAGACAAGTAATGTTGATAATGGGTTGACCTGTAGATGTTGCTCGATCAGCCTGAAATTTTGCAGGCCAAATACCTATACCCAATGGACAAAAACAAACCATGTGGAGCAATGATTCTACAAACTTAAACTTTTCAGTATGGTTTTCTGGACCACACTAATATATATATATATATATATATATATATATATATATATATATATATATATATATATATATATATATATATATATATATATATATATATATATATATATATCAACACGCCATTTATTTTTCTGCAATTGTGTGTTTAAATTTTAAGGCCATTGGTGAAGAACTTTAGGAGTTATGATTAATAGGCAAATGATGTTTACATTTTTATTTATATAGATACAAACGAAAACAAGATAAATATGCTAATTAAATTAATTTAAAAAAAAAATGAAATAAACTAAACAAGTATTACTACTTGAAATGGGTTTATTAATTTCTAAACTCAACGTAATCAATTATAAGAGCCGAGTTATCTCCCTGCCAGGTAGGCAGCCAGGCTGTATGGGCCTTCCAGAAATCAGCCATGGCCTGAGTCCATGGTGAACTATTGTGCCAGGGTTTGGTCACACCGCCGTACAGATTTTGGTCAGGGAACATTCCGCTGGTTCCCCCCACGGCTACGTTGAACATCATGTAGAACTGTTGGATACAATTGAAACAAAATAAACACACAAATAAACACACAATAAACACGCAATAAGCACACAATAAACACACCAATATAATATAATAATAGCGATTTGGGCGCTGCGTTAAATCGGAAGTAAAGAATTAATACAACAGTATTCCAGTTTAAAATACAATCATGAAAAAAAAAATCGGATCTGCCCGAAACCGAAAAATAACCTCGCCTGCCAATCAAGCCTAAGGGGATATAACTCTATGCAAATGTTTTGCAGGGTACAGCTAGTTGACAAAGAATTCTTGGCTTACACATGAAAAAAGTTACAATCAAAGGTTCGTTGAATAAAACAAACAAATACGTTCTCTAACTAACCTTAAAGCAAGCGACTCAAAGGTTTTAGCTACATGATTGTATTATTGCTAATTATAGTGAAAAAGAAATATTGAAAACTGTCTCCATATTGAAAATATACCCTGTATTCATGTTACAGTATGTTTTTAATTATGCCTAGTTTTTTATTTTAAAATTAATGATGGATCGAGCTGTTTATCTGCTGATGTTACATATTAATAAGTGATACATCGAGTTATTTATCCGTTTAAATTACATCCTGATCAAAGGGAGCCATTTTACTGCCAGAACTCCAAATGTTAGTTCCAGTGAAGCCACCTTTCTGCCAGAATCCACCAGCTGGTGGGACAACGGACATAATTTGTTGGTCGTCAACAAACGTGCTAAAAAGACAAAATGCACAAAAATAAACAAAAAAATAATGAAAGCCCCCCCCCTTGACTGGATTCCCCCAAATGTTCTTTTTCCGAAGACCCCCACCCCCCAAGACGTAAGAGTGGCTCTGAGTTGAAGATTGCAGTATCATGTTTGTTTACTTAGTTCCTGCACATTTCATATGTGTATTTTCATTAATGAACGGTCTCACAAGTTTCGATAACACTTGTAATTAACAAAGTGGACTAGTAACATCTTATACTGATGTGGTGCTGTGGGCTAGTAGCATCTTATATTGATGTGGTGCTGTGGGCTAGTAGCGTCTTATATTGATGTGGTGCTGTGGGCTAGTAGCATCTTATATTTATGTGGTGCTGTGGGCTAGTAACATCTTATATTGATAAGGTGCTGTGGACTAGTAGCATCTTATATTTATGTGGTGCTGTGGGCTAGTAACATCTTATATTGATGTGGTGCTGTGGGCTAGTAATATCTTATATTTATGTGGTGCTGTGGGCTAGTAACATCTTATATTGATGTGGTGCTGTGGGCTAGTAACATCTTATATTGATGTGGTGCTGTGGGCTAGTAACATCTTATATTGATGTGGTGCTGTGGGCTAGTAACATCTTATATTGATGTGGTGCTGTGGGCTAGTAACATCTTATATTGATGTGGTGCTGTGTGGACTTTTCGTTTCAAACTATGTAAATCAGTTTGACCGAGTCGTTTTTTTTCTCTTTTTATGTATGTATGAGAACTTTAAAAACCAATTTATACAGTGTACCAGTTAGTTATCATTTCATTAGCACAGCATATGGTCGCTGTCTGGTACTTACATAATATGGTCATGTGTCCACTCTAACCGCCAAACATGGAAGTTCGTATGCCAGTTAGTAGACTTCCTAAAATCAAAAGGTAAATGAAATATTCCATTACCTCGCGCAGCGTATCGTAAGTTAAAGTAGAAATTTATAGCGTAGCTTTAAATTTAACTTTTAACACAACTTGTGTTTAGCATTAACTTGGTTTTAGATCAGGCTACCAATCATCGATTAGATTTAAAATTGAGTTATTTAAATTGTTTAGTTTAGAGAATAGAACATTTAGACTGAAGTGCCTATTAAGGGTCGTCATTAAGTTACTTTTCTGCTGTGGTCAGATGATATTTGTCTTGTCCACTAAGTCCCCAATGTAGGGTACTGGAGATCTCGGCTACGCCTATGTTACCAGCAATATTCCCTGTGGATACAATTATGTATTATGATATTATCCTGTTTTGAAAATGCATATCATTATAATTTCAGCGAGTGAAGAATATGTATAATAGCCATTTTGTCTCCATGGAAATCAAAGTATCATGATATCCGCATGTCCTGAGAAAACAGAGTATCATGATAGTTACATGTTCTGGGAATATGACGTAAAACGATTACTGAATGTTTAGTTCAAAATTCACCGCGTGTTTGTTATTAACACAGTATATTGCCCTAAACATTAATGTCTTCCACACGTCTGTTTTACCTAAACTGTGTGATGATATCAATTGTTCCCGCAAATTAATAGATTTAAATTTGTATGACAACATAAATGATAAGTAAAGCCTAAATCTTATATTCCAATCCATTATATTATACATGTACTAGCTGAACCCTGCAAAATCTTTGCATAGTTATATTCCATTAGATTTGATCAGTAGTCTAGGTTATTTTTGGTTTCGGACAGATCCGATTTTTTCATGATTTTTATTACAATTTTAAGATGCAATATGTTGTAGAATTAAAAAAAAAATATTTAAATGCAATTATTTCACATTATTTGGCCTTTTGGTTTCATGTTTGAAAACTGCTGAAAATATTAAAAGCTGTAGATTTATAAACAAACAATTATCGAACGGAGACGCCAGCACGACGCCATTTTAGAATTCTTGATTTCTACTATCGATATAACGCAGATACCTTAGCGAGGAATGGGTTCACAAGTGGCGTATACATTGTTAACATTAAACTTAACATAAATATTTACTTTTATTTTCAACTGACCTCTGGACTCCATAATATCTATCTCGCCAGATTTAGGCCAGTATCCGTAATGGCTAACCTTAGGCATCATCCATAAACCTTAAACAGAAGCAAATAAAACTCAATTACATTCTAAAGTGATTATTTAGTTTCACCTTTTTCATATTTTCATAAAAAAGCAACAACAACAAAATAACAACATTTAAAATTTAAAATTAGAATCAACTAGCAATAAACAGGGGAAATTATTTTAAACACACACATTTGAAACGTTTGAATTTGTCGGCTGAAATAGTGATATGGCGATATGGTTAATAGTAACGATGAAGATGGTGACTTAATGGTAGATTTGATAGCTACGGTCAGCGACCGGCATGTCAAAAGATTCCTTTATATGTCATTACTGAAACTATATGGTCCACTATTAAATTAGGGTCAATACTTGGCCACAACCAGTCTCCACGCGGTATCTTGGCTCTGATCTCCACTGTTCCGAATTTGATAGTTGGAATGCTGTTGACCTTGCCGGACATCACTGGTGGAAGTATCCCGTTATGGCCGTCTCTGGTGCATCCATTGTCTCCTGCCTCGGTACACACACCAAATAAAGCTATTTACAAATATTGATTGCTTAAATTTGGAGATTTTGAAAAATTGCTTATAACTGTTTTAATACATCTATAAACTGCTTATATAAATATGTTTTAATACATTTGTATTTTCCGACACACCTTAGTTCCACATTTAAAAAAAATCTCACTGGGAAAACTTTTTTGATGAACTATTCTCAAAAGTATAGATTCAACTTAAGATTTCTTTATTATTTTTTTTTCCGCAGCCATCTTGTGCTGCGGACCTGCGGAGTATTGTCCTAAGAAAAAAGCCACTTTTTGCCAGAATCCACCACAAGCTACACAAACACAGCTGTACCGTACAATGTATTAATGTGTATACCAATATTTCTCATAAGTGTATATATCATTTTAATAGTTTTATAATGTTTGTGACTGCAAAACAATGTGCCGCTAAGTTAAAAAATAAAATGAATATAAAATTAGTTTTCCTATTTACTTTTCATGTCCATGTGTCCAGTGTGAAGAAAGTTCTCATCAAATCTTGAGTCACTTACAGTTGCAATCTGAGGAGAAAAAGTTAAAAATAATAACTGTTAAACTGACTTATAGAGGTTTGCAGGTAGCCATAGAGAGGAACTACGGACCATAACTCAACACGATGTTTGTTTCCTAAGGTATGTCACTAGTATACTTTGCAGTTTAAACTAGGTCTTATACTATACGTCCAGGTTAAAACTATTCTTCACTGATTTGTATTCATTTCGATATGATACCTGATACTTATCTGAATTAAAAATTTCGCTTCTATTTCCTGTTCCCAAATGATATGATTCAACATTAGCCAGTTGATATCAGTTGCTTTATCAATGAATAATGTCCCAATTTTTAAATTTTATAAAAATGACTATATATAATGAAACATAATCATTATAATACAAATTTGAAGGTAAAACAAAATCAGATAACTACCAATACATTATTTTTATAAAAAAAAACAATGTTGTAAATGTCGAAAGCGTTTTTATGATTTAATCGTTGCGATGTTTATAAAATATTTTATTGATAGATGAACTAGCAAAGTAATAAAAACTCCTCTACCTGAGATTCGGTTTAACTTACCGGTTGTAAATAAAGATGGCCGTCTTTGACATATACATTTTTGTGGTCATTGGTGTAAACTTGAAACTCATGATTCTGATGACAGAAACGAAACAAAGTTTCGTCTGATATATTATGTCATCAAAACACACACACACAAAAAAAAAGATAATTAACTCGATTCACGTTTTTAAATGAGAAATAAGTAAGTGTAAGGAATTTTATTTTAAAAAGTATTTACAACTTACAAATCCGCCATACATAGACACCTCAATCTCCCAGTGGGCTCTGTTTAAACTATTAAAGTCATCCCTGAAGATAACGGCCCTAATGCGGCGCCCCGAAGGGAGCTGTACGGCGCCCCTTTTAACTAAGAGAAAATTTGATTTTTGGTTGTAGAAAATTAGAAAATGTTTAAGAGATGTAAACGCACTAAACTTACCAAAAATAATAACTAAAAACATGTATTTTATTTCTGTGGCATTAATTAGTTGAAGGATGCAACCAATAGAGAAAACATGTATTTTATTTCGGTGGCATTCATTAGTTGAAGGATGCAACCAATAGACTTTATCTAAAGTCACTGAGAATAAAACTGGAGACCAACATCTCAGCTAAAATAAACACCTTAGATTTGCGTCTCATATCGTCTGTACTTTACTATCTTACCTGATGTCATATTATTTAATTGATGATATTTAAATTGATATTTTCACATGTTTGATGCATAAAGTCATAATTTCAAACTGTTGATATCTAAATTAACATTTTTAGACTGTAGAAACTCCAAACTTTATTATCAAAATGTTCTGATCTAATTTGAGTGAAGAAACAATACATTTATTATCATCAAGTTATGACCTATGTTGAGTGTTGATACAATACATGTATTGTCAACATGTTCTGAGCTTAGTGTTGGTACAATACATGTCTTTATCAACATGTTCTGACCTATGTTGAGTGTTGATACAATACATGTATTATCAACATGTTCTGAGCTTAGTGTTGGTACAATACATGTCTTTATCAACATGTTCTGACCTATGTTGAGTGTTGATACAATACATGTATTATCAACATGTTTTGAGCTGAGTGTTGATACAATACATGTCTTTATCAACATGTTCTGACCTATGTTGAGTGTTGATACAATACATGTATTATCAACATGTTTTGAGCTGAGTGTTGATACAATACATGTCTTTATTAACATGTTCTGACCTATGTTGAGTGTTGATACAATGCATGTATTATCAACATGTTCTGAGCTGAGTGTTGATATAATACATGTATAATTATCAACATGTTCTGACCTAAGTTGAGTGTTGTGACCTCCGTGGTGTGTATTTTCTTCCCCTGGTTGTCGTACACAACAGCCTTGGCTGAGACAGTGTCGGCACCACTCAAATCCAAGTCACATGACTGATACTGCCATCCTTCCGCTGTAGAATGAAAACTACTTATGATCAGGTAAACATGGTATCACATATATTGATTCATGACTGTACAAATACATGAAAATAGATCATAGTAAAAAAAAATTAACAGAAAATAAAAAGAACTAAATGTCATCTTACTTGTGTAGACTCCTTCACCTTGAACACCTGTGTTTTTAATGACGTAATGAAATGTGACTCCACCCACATTTGATGAACTGTCATCTGTGAAAAAAAATTATTAGTATTACTTGACGTTATTGCGTTATTTATCTTAAAACTTTAATGAGGCGGTCCTTGCAATGCCATTCTTTCACTCCCATAGCCGATGGCTACGTAGACACCACGAGAGACATTATTCAGGAAACAGGGACTCATTGGAAGTCGAACCCGTACCTCACAGCAGTATACCGACCATGTAGTATGTAAAAACTTTCACCCTGATCCTTGGTCCTCACAAGAGATCGAACCCGTGACCACAGGTCTACGGAGGGGACGGATGGTCGTGCGGTAAAGCGCTTGACTGTCGACCTGAAGGTACCTGGTTCAGTCTCCAGTGAGGACCAAGGAAAATTTTCAGGTCTTGGCCAGTGCCGGCTTTAGGTATAGGCGATATAGGCAGCCGCCTAGAGCGGCATTATTTCAAGGAGCGGCAAATTCCCGCAAAATAAAATAAAATCAAAAATATAAAAATTAAAATGAATTTGATTCAGATATAATGGAGGATCCTGGTAAATGACCAGACCGTTGTTTTCTTATTCAGCATGATCCAAAGCAGATCAAATTTGAGTCTTGTTTCCAAAAGATGAAAGTGGGAGACACTTTTCTAATTACCACTATACGCGCAAACTGGCTGACGGAGAAACTTTAAAAAGGAAATGGTGTATTTATTCTACGCCAGTAGAAAAGGGGTATTGTTTTTGCTGCAGAATATATAACAGGAGTAAATCTGCCTTAGCAACACATAGCAGTTGTGACTGGAAAAATTTGTCAAGTATATTGCAGCATCATGAAAAATCTCCAGATCATTAAAAAAGTTATCATGAGTGGAAAGAACTAAAAATGAGGATAACAAATAATGAAACTATTGATGACGTGAATCAGCGCCTTATAAATCGTGAAGCGAAACACTGGAAGGATGTATTAGAAAGAATAATATCTTTGGTCAGAGTACATGGAGTTCAAAATTTACCCATGAGAGGGCAGTCTGATCGGTTATATACATCTCATAATGGAAACTTTTGAAATTTGTTGAAGTTATTGCTGACTTTGATCCGGTAATGAAAGAACATATAAGACATATAAAAATCAGATGAAATTCATGACCATTATTTGGGAAAAAATATTCAGAATGAGATCATTCAACTGTTGAGTAAGAAGGTAAAACAGAAAATGATAAATGATCTACAAATGCAAAATATTACGCTATAGTTCTCGATTGCACACCAGAGGCCAGTCACAAAGAACAGATGACAATGATTGTTAGATTTGTTACAGCAAATGAATCGACAAATGACAAACCTTCAGAAGTTTCTATCAATGAACACTTCATTGGATTCGCAGAACTTGAAAAATCTACAGGTGCAAGTATGTAGGAAATTTTACTTAAAGAGCTGTCAGATTCAGGCATTTTTCTAAATGATAAGAGGGGACAAAGCTACGATAACGGAGCGAAAATGCGGGGAATACACAATGGTGTCCAAGCAATAGTTAAAGAGCTAAATTGAAATGCCTTTTATGCCCCATGCATTGCGCATTCGTTGAATTTGGTGGTGAATGATGCCGTAAACTGTTGTTTGGAAGCAGTAAGGTTTTTTGAGGTAATTCTAAATATATACACCTTTTTTTCTGCACCAACACATCGCTGGAATGTATTGTTAGAATATGTCAAAAAAACAAAGAGGCAGCAGGTTTAACTGTTAACAAGTTATACGCAACACGTTGGGAAAGTCGAGTTAATGCCGTGAAGGTAATTCGATACCAAACGGTTGAAATTTACGATGCACTCGTTTCAATTGCTGATGACATTTCCCTTTCTGGACCACGTGGAACCCAGTCCCGTGCAGGAGCTAAGGGAATTGCACAAAAATGCTCGATTTCAAGTTTATTTATTCATTAATGATTTGGTATGATGTTTTATTTGAGATCAATATATCTAGCAAAACATTTCAAGAAAAAGATCTTGATTTAAAAAAATCTATTCAACAATTGAACACAACTAAAACTATGCTCCAGAATTATAGAACAGATGAAGGTTTTGCCAAAGCAATTACAACAGCAAAATCATTGGCTGAAGATTTTCATATTGAGTGCAATTTCAATACGGAAATACAAATAAGATCTCGACTAAGAAAGAGACAATTTGACTATGAAGTTTCAGACGATCCAATTCTCGAGCCAGAAATTAATTTCAGAGTAAATTTTTTCAACCAGCTATTGGATACCGCAATTCAATCAGGTAATGATCGATTTATTTAATTAACATCTCATGGCGATTTATTTGGATTTTTGTATGACAAAAAACTGGAGAAATGTGATAAAAAAGAGGTTTTCAAAGATTGCATGGACCTTCAATTAGCTTTAACATCTGAAAACGAAGATGCAACAGAACTGTGCGATGACTTATTTGATTTATCAAGGAAAATTATAGAAAAATCAAGCCCGAGAGTTATATTAGACTATCTATGTGGAATGGGCGTGGTTGCCTAGAGTTATATTAGACTATCTATGTGGAATGGGCGTGGATGCTCTTTTTCCGAATGTGTACATGTCATTGCGAATTTTGCTTACTCTCCCGATAACAGTGGCGAGTGCAGAGAGAAGCTTTTCGAAGCTCAAACTCATAAAAACATATCTTCGTTCTACCATGTCTCAGGATCATTTGGTTGGGTTAGCTACAATATCTATAGAGAAAAAGATTGCAGAAGATTTGGATCTGACCGAAATAATTGAAGAGTTTGCCTCTGCAAAAGCTAGAAAAGCATATTTTTCTTGAATTCTCTTCAATCTTATTAACGCTTAATAAACATGACATTTCAATTTTTTTTTATTTTTCATTACTTTTTTTTAACTTAGCCAAAAAAAAACTTCCTTAAATACACTACGTATACTTAAAACTCTTTAACTTTTATAAAGTTGCCAAATTTTAAAAATGTATTATAATAAATAGCATTTATAGAGTTTTCTTAGAAAAATGAAACTAAAAAGGGCGGCATTTTTGTCCTTGCCTATATCACAAAAATGTCTAAGGCCGGCACTGGTCTTGGCTCAAGTTTTCGATATATCTCCCGTGGTGCCTCCATGGCCATTGCACTATCGGCTGTGGTTGGGATGAAAGAAGGGCACTGCAAAAACCGTCCCATTAGTGGTTCATAGGATCTAAGAGATTTAATCTCATCCTTACAAGGGATTCCACACACCTCAGGTCTACAGTCGACCGCTTTACCGCTAGGCGCAGATTACCTCTAAGAAAAATATCAAATTTTAAACATCTTTTAAATATCAATTTCATATCGTCGTATTTCTCAAAATAAATAAAAAATAAATTGGATTTTCCTTTTCATTAGATCAAATGCAGTGTTAAAAATAAAAAAAATATGTATTAGTCTTACATGATCACATTGTTGATGTTTATTTGAATTAATTTTTCTAACGTTACATTTTTTTAGCAGATTTTACAAAAAAAGGAAATGCTTGTTTATTTTAGAATGAACTCCTCAATTTTTGTAAAAAATGAAGTGATATTACTTTAGGTTTGAATTTCTTATAAAACTAAGTCAAAAGTAAGGGAGTGAAGTTTAATATAAAGATTCCACTGTAATAAAGCAAAGGTAAAATAAAAAAAAAATTAAATTTGGTTAACACATTGCAAGAAAACTAGAGCCAAAGTTAATATAATGAATAAAAGGTATTTAAACTTTAGCGTAAACCAAATATATTATGACAAAACTTAGGAGCCTTATTCTAAAAACAAAAAAAAAAAAACTAGCCTTGCTCTAGTTTGTGGGCGTACGAATGAGGTAACAAGTCATTGACTATAGATAATCATTCGTTATTAGAGCAAAAACATGACTTACTGAAGTTACTCGAGTGTAAATCGAAAAATGTATGCCTTAAAATTTACTGAAAAAAACATCAGGGTCGACTTATCTGAGGGCCACACAATATTCCATAGAATTTGGGTAACGACATTGTAAACTCAACACCGCCAGGCAACGAGGGCAATGGGCGGAAACCGGAAACATAAACTCAACATTCATTTCATTTGGTGCAGCGTTTTGCAGCTCTTTATTAAATTTGCGTTGAATTGTTTCTTTACCCAAAAGCATATCTAATTTTCTTATAGCATCTAGACTTGTAATCTAAATGAGTCGAAGTGGCAGGATAGTTCAGTTGGTAGAGTGGCTGGATAGTTCAGTTGATAGAGTGACTGGGTAGTTCAGTTGGTAGAGTGGCTGGGTAGTTCAGTTGGTTGAGTGGCTGGATAGTTCAGTTGGTAGAGTGACTGGGTAGTTCAGTTGGTAGAGTGGCTGGATAGTTCATTTGGTAGAGTGACTGGGTAGTACAGTTGGTAGAGTGGCTGGATAGTTTAGTTGATAGAGTGACTGGGTAGTTCAGTTGGTAGAGTGGCTGGATAGTTCATTTGGTAGAGTGGCTGGATAGTTCAGTTGGTAGAGTGGCTGGATAGTTCATTTGGTAGAGTGGCTGGATAGTTCAGTTGGTAGAGTGGCTGGATAGTTCAGTTGGTAGAGTGGCTGGATAGTTCAGCTGGTAGAGTGGCTGGATAGTTCAGCTGGTAGAGTAGCTGGATAGTTCAATTGGTAGAGTGGATGGATAGTTCAGTTGGTAGAGTGGCTGGATAGTTCAGTTGGTAGAGTGGCTGGATAGTTCAGTTGGTAGAGTGGTTGGATAGTTCAGTTGGTAGAGTGGTTGGATAGTTCAGTTGGTAGAGTGGTTGGATAGTTCAGTTGGTAGAGTGGCTGGATAGTTCAGTTTATAGAGTGGCTGGATCGATCAGTTGATAGAGTTGCTGGATAGATCAGTTGATTGAGTGGCTGGATAGATCAGTTGATAGAGTGGCTGGATAGATCAGTTGGTAGAGTGGCTGGTTAGTTCAGTTGGTAGAGTGGCTGGATAGTTCAGTTGGTAGAGTGGCTGGATAGTTCAGTTGGTAGAGTGGCTGGATAGTTCAGTTGGTAGAGTGGCTGGGTAGTTCAGTTGGTAGAGTGGTTGGATAGTTCATTTGGTAGAGTGGCTGGATAGTTCAGCTGGTAGAGTAGCTGGATAGTTCAATTGGTAGAGTGGATGGATAGTTCAGTTGGTAGAGTGGCTGGATAGTTCAGTTGGTAGAGTGGCTGGATAGTTCAGTTGGTAGAGTGGTTGGATAGTTCAGTTGGTAGAGAGGTTGGATAGTTCAGTTGGTAGAGTGGTTGGATAGTTCAGTTGGTAGAGTGGCTGGGTAGTTCAATTGGTAGAGTGGATGGATAGTTCAATAGGTAGAGTGGCAGGATAGATCAGTTGATAGAGTGGCTGGATAGATCAGTTGATAGAGTGGCTGGATAGATCAGTTGGTAGAGTGGCTGATTAGTTCAGTTGGTAGAGTGACTGGATAGTTCAGTTGGTAGAGTGGCAGGATAGTTCAGTTGGTAGAGTGGCTGGATAGTTCAGTTGGTAGAGTGGCTGGATAGTTCAGTTGGTAGAGTGGTTGGATAGTTCAGTTGGTAGAGTGGCTGGATAGTTCAGTTGGTAGAGTGGCTGGATAGTTCATTTGGTAGAGTGGCTGGATAGTTCAGTTGGTAGAGTGGCTGGATAGTTCAGTTGGTAGAGTGGCTGGATAGTTCAGTTGGTAGAGTGGCTGGATAGTTCAGTTGGTAGAGTGGCTGGATAGTTCAGTTTGTAGAGTGGCTGGATAGTTCAGTTGGTAGAGTGGCTGGATAGTTCAGTTGGTAGAGTGGCTGGATAGTTCAGTTGGTAGAGTGGCTGGATAGTTCAGTTGGTAGAGTGGTTGGATAGTTCAGTTGGTAGAGTGGCTGGATAGTTCAGTTGGTAGAGTGGCTGGATAGTTCAGTTGGTAGAGTGGCTGGATAGTTCAGTTGGTAGAGTGGCTGGATAGTTCAGTTGGTAGAGTGGCTGGATAGTTCAGTTGGTAGAGTGGCTGGATAGATCAGTTGGTAGAGTGGCTGGATAGTTCAGTTGGTAGAGTGGCTGGATAGTTCAGTTGGTAGAGTGGCTGGATAGTTCAGTTGGTAGAGTGGCTGGATAGTTCAGTTGGTAGAGTGGCTGGATAGTTCAGTTGGTAGAGTGGCTGGATAGTTCATTTGGTAGAGTGGTTGGATAGTTCAGTTGGTAGAGTGGCTGGATAGTTCAGTTGGTAGAGTGGCTGGATAGTTCAGTTGGTAGAGTGGTTGGATAGTTCAGTTGGTAGAGTGGCTGGATAGTTCAATTGGTAGAGTGGATGGATAGTTCAATAGGTAGAGTGGCAGGATAGATCAGTTGATAGAGTGGCTGGATAGTTCAGTTGGTAGAGTGGCTGGATAGATCAGTTGGTAGAGTGGCTGGATAGTTCAGTTGGTAGAGTGGCTGGATAGTTCAGTTGGTAGAGTGGCTGGATAGTTCAGTTGGTAGAGTGGCTGGATAGTTCAGTTGGTAGAGTGGCTGGATAGTTCAGTTGGTAGAGTGGCTGGATAGTTCAGTTGGTAGAGTGGCTGGATAGTTCAGTTTGGTAGAGTGGCTGGATAGTTCATTTGGTAGAGTGGCTGGATAGTTCAGTTGGTAGAGTGGCTGGATAGTTCAGTTGGTAGAGTGGCTGGATAGTTCAGTTGGTAGAGTGGCTGGATAGTTCAGTTGGTAGAGTGGCTGGATAGTTCAGTTTGTAGAGTGGATGGATAGTTCAGTTGGTAGAGTGGATGGATAGTTCAGTTGGTAGAGTGGCTGGATAGTTCAGTTGGTAGAGTGGCTGGATAGTTCAGTTGGTAGAGTGGTTGGATAGTTCAGTTGGTAGAGTGGTTGGATAGTTCAGTTGGTAGAGTGGTTGGATAGTTCAGTTGGTAGAGTGGCTGGGTAGTTCAATTGGTAGAGTGGATGGATAGTTCAATAGGTAGAGTGGCAGGATAGATCAGTTGATAGAGTAGCTGGATAGATCAGTTGGTAGAGTGGCAGGATAGTTCAGTTGGTAGAGTGGCTGGATAGTTCAGTTGGTAGAGTGGCTGGGTAGTTCAGTTGGTAGAGTGGTTGGATAGTTCATTTGGTAGAGTGGCTAGATAGTTCATTTGGTAGAGTGGCTGGATAGTTCATTTGGTAGAGTGGTTGGATAGTTCAGTTGGTAGAGTGGCTGGATAGTTCAGTTGGTAGAGTGGCTGGATAGTTCAGTTGGTAGAGTGGCTGGATAGTTCAGTTGGTAGAGTGGCTGGATAGTTCAGTTTGTAGAGTGGCTGGATAGTTCAGTTGGTAGAGTGACTGGGTAGTTCAGTTGACAGAGTGGTTGGATAGTTCAGTTGATAGAGTGGCTGGATAGTTCAGTTGGTAGAGTGGCTGGATAGTTCAATAGGTAGAGTGGCTGGATAGATCAGTTGATAGAGTGGCTGGATAGTTCAGTTTGTAGAGTGGCTGGATAGTTCATTTGGTAGAGTGGCTGGATAGTTCAGTTGGTAGAGTGGCTGGATAGTTCAGTTTGTAGAGTGGCTGGATAGTTCAGTTGGTAGAGTGGTTGGGTAGTTCAGTTTGTAGAGTGGCTGGATAGTCTAGTTGGAAGAGAGTTTGCAATGCGATCGTGAGGGTTGGAATCCGGTCACCCCGTACTTATTGGTTGATGCCCAGTGCATGATGATAAAAGCACGTTAACATTTTAAGGAATATGATAGCTGTCAAGTTTTACCCACGACATATGCGCGGGTCATAACCAATTTCGTAATTTTCGGCTTAAAAATACTCTCGACTTATCTGCAAGATCGCGAGTATCTACGGTCATTCTTTGAACCTTGTGGAGCGAAGGGTTTCTGTGATCCCTCTCCAGCGCACTGTGTTTTGGAAGTTGCAACCAAACATATTAAAGTTGTACAAGTAAATTGCCCGATCTCAGTGTTGTATTGGTAAAATAAGAAGTAAGGGGAACGCATAGTGAGAGCAGCAAAAAAAAGTTGGAGTTGTCCGGACATGAAAAAGTTCTGGAGGAACGCGTTCCGGTTCTGAAAAAAAGGTAAGGGAGCGTCGTTCCACCACGTTCCCCTCCCAATACACCACTGCCCAATCTTTGCAATCATTGCCTACCTGTAAAAGTGAGTTTCAATGAAGGCGTTTCATACGATATGGCCACCTGCCCTCCTATTACACCTGTAGCTAGACATAGAGTGAAAACTAAGTACTGCATTCCTAGTGCTGAAATAAACGAATTGATAAATGAGTGAAATATGTCTCCCATGTTTTCATCTGGGTTCCTGTCAAACATACCAATATATTATGTAGATGTATAACTTGTTTACTAGGTAATTGATAATTTTGTAATATGTTAGTTAATTCGGTTGTATTATTTCATCTTTTAAAACACCAAAACCATTAACACATTCATATTAAACTAATTTAATTGTGGTCACTTATTGTTAAATTGAGCAAAAAATAAACAAACCAACATATATTTATATACACCAGTAATGACAACCCAACATATATTTATATACACCAGCAATAACAACCCAACATATATTTATATACACCAGCAATAACAACCCAAAATATATTTATATACACAAGTAATAACAACCCAACATATATTTATATACACCAGCAATAACAACCCAACATATATTTATATACACCAGCAATAACAACCCAACATATATTTATATACACCAGCAATAACAACCCAACATATATTTATATACACCAGTAATAACAAACCAACATATATTTATATACACCAGTAATGACAACCCAACATATATTTATATACACCAGTAATAACAACCCAACATATATTTATATACACCAGTAATTTTATAATTTTACGACTAAATTCAAATAAGGGATTCAGTTAAATTCTAGAGGGAACGGAAATCAACACTGAATGATTTAATTTGTAATTCAAGAGTAATAAAAATACAAATTTTTTTTCTTCTTAATCAAACTACTTACTTCATCTGTTTTATTTACATCTGTTTATGTTTCAGCCTTGACAGGACGTATTTGTATATTTCACTGACAAGTACCAAAGTACTTAATGTGTAACAATGTTAGAGTGTTCACAGTACACACGGCGATCAATTACATAAACACGGACATCTATCTATCTATCTATCTATCTATCTATCTATCTATCTATCTATCTATCTATCTATCTATCTATCTATCTATCTATCTATCTATCTATCTATCTATCTATCTATCTATCTATCTATCTATCTATCTATCTATCTATCTATCTATCTATCTATCTATCTATCTATCTATCTATCTATCTATCTATCTATCTATCTATCTATCTATCTATCTATCTATCTATCTATCTATCTATCTATCTATCTAATCTGTCTGTCTGTATATCTACATGTCTATCTATATTTCGGTACTTATATTATTATAAAACCTAATTGCTATCATTCAACTTGATACAATACTGGTACAATTATTTCAAAGAAATTATAAAAATCGGTATGCTGTGAAGAATAAATTCAATAAACAAATTGTGGTCATCATGTTCTCTATTGAACAAACCTGAACTTTGTGAAACATTTATGCAACATATGGATTTGATAGCTATTAGATTTGTTGCACTTTTGTCAATGTGGTTAAAATCGGTGGAATTGTCAATGAAGGGTTTCGGAAAAAGTAGATTTGTTTCACCTAACGAACGATTAGGTTCAGTGGCGTAACTTTTGGGGCATTTAAAAAAAAAAACATAGTTCCCCTGTCAGGCCCCCCCCCCCCAGGTTCCCGAGGCCCCCTTTAACAACGCCAGGTATTGGGTGTAACAAATACAACATTCATTCAATATAGTGGCTGCTTGTAAATGTTTTACAGCTCACTGTCGTTACTGATAACTTTGAACACCCCCACCCCCAACTTCCCCCTCCCCCTCCCCCATGTATACAAGACACTGTGCCGTTCAGCAGTATCAGTTTGAGAGCAACGGAACATTCGTTTCACACCAGAAAACCCTGCACTATATAACATTCTGTTTTTTTCCAAGTTCTCTGACCCTGAACACAGCACATAAACATTTTTAGAACGAAATTTCTTTTTAATGAATCACGATTGACAGTTTTTCAAGAAATTATATCGGACCAGCTTTTATTAAAACTTAATGAGAAAAAAAAATTATATGTTCTTTACCCTCCTTTTTAGAACCAGTGGAACATAACCTTTGATTGGAGATTTTTTGTGATTTAATTTTAGACAGCGGATTTACAGAGAACTAGTTAAAAGACAACTAAATATTTGTTGTTGTTTTTTTTAAATACATTAAATATTGTTAGTTGGTCAAATCGTGTACTTAGGAGTTTATATTTTTTTTTATATTTTGAGTTAGATATTAATTATTTTGGCTACAAAAAAATATTTTTAACACGATATAATTTTTTGGCTACTTTCTGACATTGACATCGCTTGCCAGCCAACTTGAGGCTTAAATGACTGACTTAAAACTTCCAACTGTATTTGTATGACTCTCATTTAATCATTGTAAACTTCCAACTGTGTTTTTATGACTCTCATTTAATCATTGTAAACTTCCAACTGTGTTTGTATGACTCTCATTTAATCATTGTAAACTTCCAACTGTGTTTGTATGACTCTCATTTCATCATTGTAAACTTCAAACTGTGTTTGTATGACTCTCATTTCATCATTGAAAACTTCAAACTGTGTTTGTATGACTCTCATTTCATCATTGTAAACTTCAAACTGTGTTTGTATGACTGCCATTTAATCATTGTAAACTTCAAACTGTGTTTGTATGACTGTCATTTAATCATTGTAAACTCCCAACTGTGTTTGTATGACTCTCATTTAATCATTATAAACTTCAAACTGTGTTTGTATGACTCTCATTTCATCATTGTAGACTTCCAACTGTGTTTGTATGACTCTCATTTCATCATTGTAAACTTCAAACTGTGTTTGTATGACTCTCATTTCATCATTGTAAACTTCAAACGGTGTTTGTATGACTCTCATTTCATCATTGAAAACTTCAAACTGTGTTTGTATGACTCTCATTTCATCATTACAACACGTAAAAAAAACCAACTGATGAGTTTCTTTATTTCAATGTATTTAACAATGATGAATATAATTCGGTCCTTCGGTTTTCCCCCAATAAATCTACATAGTGTGGCTCTTTCTAAT
>JAGDYQ010000071.1:888115-1015615 GCA_021962125.1 Bulinus truncatus | reverse complement strand
GTTTTACTGGTATGATTCAAAAGTTTTATAGGTATTATTCAAATGTTTTACTGGTATGATTCAAATGTTTTACAGTTATGATTCAAATGTTTTACTGGTATGATTCAAATGTTTTATAGGTATTATTCAAATGTTTTACTGGTATGATTCAAATGTTTTACAGGTATGATTCAAATGTTTTACTGGTATGATTCAAATGTTTTACTGGAATGATTCAAATGTTTTACTGATATAATTCAAATGTTTTACTGGTATGATTCAAATGTTTTACTGGTATGATTCAAATGTTTTACTGGTATGATTCAAATGTTTTACTGGTATAATTCAAATGTTTTACTGGTATAATTCAAAAGTTTTACTGGTATAACTCAACTGTTTTACTCTTATGATTCAAATGTTTTACTCTTATGATTCAAATGTTTTACTGGTATAATTCAAATGTTTTACTCGTCTGATTCAAATGTTTTACTCGTATGATTCAAAAGTTTTACTGGTATGATTCAAATGTTTCATAGATATGATTCAAATGTTTTACTGGTATAATTCAAATGTTTTATAGGTATTATTTAAATGTTTTACTGGTATGATTTAAATGTTTTACTGGCATGATTCAATTTTTGTATAGGTATGATTCAAATGTTTTACAGGTATGATTCAAATGTTTTACTGGTATGATTCAAATGTTTTATAGGTATTATTCAAATGTTTTACTGGTATAATTCAAATGTTTTACTGGTATGATTCAAATGTTTTATAGGTATTATTCAAATGTTTTACTGGTATAATTCAAATGTTTTACTGGTATGATTCAAATGTTTTACTGGTATAATTCAAATGTTTTACTGGTATGATTCAAATGTTTTACTGGTATAATTCAAATGTTTTACTGGTATAATTCAAATGTTTTACTGGTATAATTCAAATGTTTTACAGGTATGATTCAAATGTTTTACTGGTATAATTCAAATGTTTTCCATACTTACGTCCTGATCAAAGGGAGCCATTTTACTTCCAGCATTCCACAAGTTACTTCCAGTAAAGCCACCTTTCTGCCAGAATCCCCCGGCTGGTGGAACAACGGACATAATTTGTTGGTTATCAATGAAGGTCCTAATAGAATAAATAAATACAGTAGATTGTACCTAATGAGACATTTTTACACAGACAGTCAGCTGAATATTAAAAAACAAATGAATGAAACTTGGATAAAAAATAACTTACAAAATATGGTCATGAGTCCATTCAAGACGCCAAGTATGGAAGTTTGCATGCCAGTCGGCTGTATGTCTTGTAAAAGAAATATTGAGAGAACTACTAAGTATTGATTATTTATTTTTATTGCGTTTGTAATTATGCTTTCAGAGGCGTTCTTATGTATAACAAGATTGGCAGCCACCAAAACAACTCCCTCTGCCAACCAAAAGCCTTACTATCACAAATTTCAATGGAAATCTTGTACTTCCAAAGCCCTAACTGAGACTTTTGCCAATAGCCCAGAAATCTAAAAGAAGTTCTCATCCCCACCCCCTCTTCAAAAACAAAACAACAACAAAACAATGACACATGAAGGGCTCTGTCTGGTATTATACAAATACAACTACAATATACTTATTGTTTGGTTTCAACAGACATTAGATGTCGATCGTTCTTTGACCTACTTTTCACCATGAGTTTGGCTCCATCTGTTCTGGTCAGGTGAGGGACCCCAGTGTAAGGTACTGCTGACTGCACCCACACCAATGTCTCCGGCATTACCTGCAACAAAATTGACATTCTCAAACTGTGTACAATTCTACACACTCTATCACATGTCAACAAAATTGACATTCTCAAACTGTGTGAAATTCTACACACTCTATCACATGTCAACAAAATTGACATTCTCAAACTGTGTACAATTCTACACACTCTATCACATGTCAACAAAATTGACATTCTCAAACTGTGTACACTATCGTAAAACATTTACTTGACTTGTACATTTTAAATGAACAATGTCTGTTCAGAGTTTATGAATTATTAAAAAAAACCAACAAATAAACAAGACCACTGCTGAAATGACTTGATTATTCTCAAAGAGTATTTTTTAGATACTTGAATAATGTTTTAAAAAAAGGCTAATTCTGACGACTTCCGTAACATACCAGGACTAAATGTTTTAGGTAATCATTTTATCCTTTTATTAACAGCCGGACACGGTCATGCAGTAATTTAATATAATGGAGACTATGTGGCTCACCCCTGGATTCCATGATATCGATTTCACCAGATCGAGGCCAGCCACCATAATGGTCACCTCGTGGCATCATCCAGATAGCTGTGACAAGGGATCATAACATACAAAATTAAAATTACACATTAATGATAAAATAGCTAGGTACGGACCATAGATATATAAGACTAGATCGCTTATAGGCTATGCATAGATATATATTGTGCGGACCATAACTTTAAAAATAGAAGAGTACAATTCTGTATAGCTTATATATTTTTACAAATTCTTTGCAACTATGATGACGTAGTACACATAGAAACCTTAAGCAACCGAAATAAATAGCAGAAGACATTTTGCATTGTTTTCCTTGACAAATTTTCAAAAACTTTTTTTTCAATTAACTTTGAATAAAATGCCTTCGTGTTGTGTACCCGGTTGTTTGATTATATTATTACTAACCGTCAAATATAATTTTTTCGGACACATCAGTAGATTTTAAAAGTGCCAACCTCTAGCATGAATGGGGATTTTTTTTTTAATTAAAAGGAATGAAATCTTTTTCGGTAAAAAATAAAGAACTGTACAGAATTGTGCTCTTCTCTTTTTAAAGTAGGGGTCTCGAATACAACACTTTTTCGGTCTCTATTAAATAAGCATAAGCGATCTAGTCTTATATATCTATGGTACGGACGATTGTCAAATATTGCATTTGTAACTTCTAAATGCATGAATTGCACACCAATTGAACTATAAAAAAGCACACTGCGTCGTTTATTTTGATGGTTACAGTAAGTGAGGGATTATCATTAATTTTCGACAAGACTTGATTCACCTTTCATTGGCACGAGGCTTCAGCAGTAGCCTAGATTGTTCCTTGTGTCAACACAACAATATTTATATTGTCATCTCTAACAAAAGTAATCTTCAGCATGCCAATAATAATTCTTTTTTTCTTACCAGTCAGTTTATCTCCCTGATAATTACATCTGTCTGTATATTAAATCTCACCTCAGTGACACTGCGCATATCTTAACTGTTTTTTTTATTGAATTTATATCATTTTTCGTTTTCTTTCTTCCAATACGTAATATTCCCTTAGCGAGCTGTAGAGAACATACCGGTATATTAGTGCATATAACCATACACTATACTATATACCACATTCCCTAATCTAACCAAAGCGAACATATATTAGTGTTTATTACCATGAAGACTTATTTTTATTCCCTGCCCAATACAGCTGACATTTGATTAGTTATCGTATCCCTGCTGACCATTTCTGTACCGCTGGTCAGAGATAGGCTTACCTGGCCACAACCAGTCACCACGGGGGATCCTAGCTCTGACTTCCAGTGTGCCGAACTTGAGTGTAGGGACACTCTTGACCTTACCGGACATGATGGGTGGGAGTATCTCTGCCCCTCCAGTTCTGGTACAACCGTTGTTACCTGCCTGGGTGCACTCACCAAACAGAGCTGTGTGAACATAGAGAAGTCAGTCAACTCAATATCAATAAATTGTGTTAATATTTTGTATGCAGTGATCGTGTTGTTGTTCAAATATTTTAACAGTTGACATACTTTTAAAAAAGTTATCTTTCAGTAGTAATTGTTGTAAACTATACCGTTTGTAATAACACGATGTTGTCTGTCAGTAGTAATTGTTGTAAACTATACCGTTTGTAATAACACGATGTTGTCTCTCAGTAGTAATTGTTGTAAACTATACTGTTTATAATAACACGATGTTGTCTGTCAAGTAATTGTAAACTATACCGTTTGTAATAACACGATGGTTGTTCAGTCAGTAGTAATTGTAAACTATACCGTTTGTAATAACACGATGTTGTCTGTCGGTAGTATTTTTGTAAATTCTACTGTTTTGTGATAATACTATTTATAACGAACGGTATATAAACCTATATTACACCTATATGAAAAGGAAGGCCGAGTGGTGTAGAGCGCTCGACTGTCGCCCTGTGCGGGCAATGGTTTGATTTCCTAGGTGAGAACCTCGGTATTGAATTTGTTCAGGTCCTGTGAGTGTTTCTAAGTCCATCCAATTCCCATATGGTTACCTTAGTTTGGGGAAAGTAAAGGCGGACGGGCGTTGTGCTAACAGTGTTTACAGAAACAGATGAATTCTACACATCATCTGTCTCGACGACTTCTTTAGGGCTTAGAGACCGTATATTTTTATATGTTTGATGAGAATTGTTAAAAAAAATTTGAGTTAATAAGGAAACTATATGTTGGCGTACTGTGTCGAAGAAAACTGTTGACAATTATTGCATTGCACCCTAAGGTCAATTATTTCTTAGGCTAAAGTACTGTACAACTCCTTTACACAAAAACCTGAAAGTTGCAACATAATTAGTTAGAATGCAGTGTAATGATAGATTAGTTAGAATTCAGTGTAATGATATCTTAATATAAATCTATCGGCCTACTTTTCATGTCCATGTGTCCAGAGTGAAGAAAATTTTCATCAAATCTTGAATCACTCACGGTGGTAATCTGGTTAGGATAGGAATATTGAAACTAATACATTGTCCACCAATAGGAGTTATACTAAAAGATTAGCGTCAAGATATTTCAGTGCACACATATCACAGCAGTATATTATTTATTTCTATATCTTTCAGTGTTACATAGTCATTTTATTTTATAGCGACAACATGCTTATGGCAAGTTATGGGTATTAGCTTTCTTCTATGAAATGACACAACAACTTACTGGCATTATGTACAAGTGTCCATCTCTAGCGTAGACGTTTTTGTGGTCATTTGTGTACACCTGGAACTCTCCATTCTGTCAGGTAAAATGTTGTTAAGTAATGTAAATGTGAATCCACCGATAGTTGAATTCTAAATCGATAATCGTTTTTTTATGTAGACTTGGGCAGTAATTATGAAAAATGTGCATATGTTTGTGATATTATGTGTGTTTGTGGGTGTGGTTAAGTGTGTTTGTGGGTGTGGTTAAGTGTGTTTGTGGGTGTGGTTAAGTGTGTTTGTGGGTGTGGTTAAGTGTGTTTGTGGGTGTGGTTAAGTGTGTTTGTGGGTGTGGTTAAGTGTGTTTGTGGGTGTGGTTAAGTGTGTTTGTGGGTGTGGTTAAGTGTGTTTGTGGGTGTGGTTAAATGTGGCTGTGTAGCGTGGTTAAATGTATTTGTGTGTGTGTGATAAAGTATGTTTGTGGACATGATTAAATGTGATTGTTAAGCGTGATTACGTGAGGTTAATAGTGTGATGAAGTGTGTTTGTAGGGGTGATTAAGCGTGTTTGTGTCGAATGTGAGAATGTTTATAGTGTGTGTGTGTGTTTATGTAAAAAGTATGTGCTTGTGAATTTGTAAGTATGTGTTTGTGTGTGAATGTGTTTGTGTATGTATGTATTGATGTGTGTACATGTTTTATGTCTATGTATTTATATGTGTACATGTTTGTGTGTCTATGTATTTATGTGTACATGTTTGTGTGTGTATGTATTTATATGTTTACATGTTTGTATGTGTATGTATTTATATGTGTACATGTTTGTGCGTGTATGTATTTATATGTTACATGTTTGTGTGTGTATGTATTTATATGTGTACATGTTTGTTTGTGTGTGTATGTCGTCGTCGTCGGCATCCGTCCGTCTCGAGAGACGATGGTGTAGCTAAGTTGAGTCTACTAAACACCGCCGGGAATGGCTGTGCAGTCCGACTCGGGAGTGGCAATCCCTGCCGCACTTGTCACACTTGAAAATAGTTGGTTGTTGTAGTTGATGTTGTAGCTGCTCTTTTTTCCGCTTCCGTCTTGTTCTTTTCAGGGCAGCATTATCCTGTCGCTCAGCCTCTGCGCGCAATGAACCCTGCCGGACAGCGAGCATCCAGGACTGGCGGTCGGCTGCTTGGCTCTCCCAGGAGTTGGGGTTAATGGAGCACTCTTTCATATTCATTTTGCAGGTGTCTTTGTAGCGCATTTTAGGTCGCCCTGTTTTCCTTCGGCCGGTAACTAACTCGCCATAGAGTAGGTCCTTCGGGATGCGGCCTGCGTCCATTCTTTTGACATGACCGAGCCATCTGAGGCGTCTCTCGCTGAGAACTGCAAACAAGCTGCTCATGTTGGCCCTCTCCAGCACCCCAGTGTTAGGGGTCTTGTCTTGCCACTTTATCTGCAGTATACGTCGCAGGTACCTCATGTGGAAATTGTTTAGCTTCCTTTCGTGCCTCGCGTAAGTGGTCCACGTCTCACATCCATAGAGGAGGGTACTAAGTATGCAGGCCTGGTAGACGCGCAATCTGGTATTTTCGGTGAGGCTGGGGTTTTCCCACACACGTTGCTTTAGTCTCGCCATGACTGTGGCTGCCCTAGCGATTCTGCAATCGATCTCCGGGTCTATGGATAGCGAGCTGGAGATGGTGGACCCGAGGTAAGTGAAGTTCTCGACGACCTCTAGGGCGTGCCCATCGATGTCAATGCTTGGGGGTGTATCAGTACCCTGTGCCATGACATTCGTCTTTTTCAGGTTGATAGTCAGTCCAAACTCCTTACATGCATGGGAGAGGCGGGTGACAAGCTGCTGCAGTCCGTCTTCAGTGTGTGATGTCAAGGCTGCGTCATCAGCAAAGAGCAGCTCGCGGATTAGGACCTTTGTGACTTTGGTCTTTGCACGGAGGCGGGCTATGTTATAAAGCTTGCCATCGGACCTTGTATGGATGTAAACACCCTCACTGCAATCCTTGAAGGCGTTTTTGAGGAGCATGGAGAAGAAAATGCCGAAGAGTGTAGGTGCAAGGACGCAGCCCTGTTTTACTCCGCTGCTGACTGGGAAGGCCTCGGAGATTGCGCCGTTGTAGCAAACCGTGCTATGCATGTTGTCGTGGAAGGACATGACCACTGCAAGCAGGTGTGGGGGGCAGCCAATCTTTTGCAGCAAGTTGAAGCAAGTTGTATAAATACATACACACAGGTTTCCCTTGGATCCCTCAGTTGCGCGGAGAGGGGGGGGACTGCTGCACGGGCAACAGCTATTCCTCCATATTACCCTGCCCAGGCTCTGTAGCTAAACTGGAGAGGATATTCCAGCGTCGTCGCACGATGTCGATACAACACGGAAGGGGACAGTTACCGGTTCTAAGCTCATCCGATTGGCGAAGGAAACGAGCGCCAGGGGTCTCTTTCGACGGTCATCGCGCCTCATTGGACAGCTACCGCCCGCCTAAAGCTGGGCAGCCCCCAGCCAGTTGGGTGCTGTCTCGCCATGGCTCACCTGCCCTACTGGGTGCGTGGGGATTAGAGATGCACTTCTCAAAAAGTGGGCCAAAAAACAAACGCATCAGGCAAATTCAAGATAAGAACTAGCAAGAAGCCTCCAGCTCTTCGATTCGCAAGCTGGAACATCAGGACCATGTGTACCGGACTCACATCTGACCTTCAGCAGATTGATGACGCAAGGAAGACCGCTGTCATCGACAGGAAACTCTCACGACTAAACATCGACATCGCCGCTCTACAGGAGACCCGGCTGGCAGAAACCGGCACAATCAGAGAAGCAAACTACACATTCTATTGGCAAGGGAAGTCCTCAGACCAACCGAGGCAACACGGTGTTGGCTTCGCGGTGAAAAACACGCTTGTCAGATTCATAGAGCCCCCAACAGACGGCTCTGAGAGATTACTAATCCTCCGACTGTCAACGTCCTCTGGCCCAGCTCACATATTCAGCGTGTATGCTCCAACCCTCTGCTCCACTGTCGAGGAGAAAGATCAATTTTACCAGGCCCTAGATGAAGCGCTATTGAAGATTCCTAGCACCGATAGCCTTTATCTCCTTGGTGATTTCAACGCAAGGGTAGGAGCTGGCCATGTGGCTTGGCCCACCTGTCTCGGAAGCTTTGGGAGAAGAAAGATAAATGAAAATGACCAGAGACTGCTTGAGCTCTCGTGCCACCATGGCCTGTGCGTGACAATCACCTTCTTCACGTGCAAAGAGATCCATCAGGTGTCATGGAGGCACCCACGCTCCCACCACTGGCACCAACTCGACCTCGTCCTCACCAGAAGAGGGAATATCGACAGTATCCTCCTCACCCGCAGCTACCACAATGCAGACTGTGACACGGACCACGCCCTCGTGGCAAGCAAGGTGCGCATAACGCCGAAGAAACTGCATCACTCCAAGAAAAAAGGTCGCCCACGCATCAATATCAACTGTGCCAGAAATCCCGAAATAAACCAACAGTTTATCAGCAGTCTGGAAGTTGCACTCAGCGAAAGAAAGTTAGCAGTTGACACCATCGACTCTAGGTGGTCGCGTCTGCGCGATGTCGTATATAACTCCGCCATCAACACCTATGGAAAGATAGAGCGGAAAAACGCCGATTGTTACGAGGCCCACTGGGAGGAAATGAAACCCGTTACCGAGGTAAAAAGGAAAGCCCTACTGGCCTACAAGGCCAGGCCCAGTCCCAACACACTAAAAGCCCTACGGACAGCCAGGAGCAAAGCCCAGCAGACCGCCCGCAGATGCGCCAACTCCTACTGGTTGAACCTCTGTAGCAGCATCCAGGCAGCTGCCGATACAGGAAACGCAAGAGGGATGTACGAGGACATCAAAAAGGCAATAGGCCCAACTCCCTCCAAAACCGCCCCCCTTATATCCAAAACAGGAGAGGTCATCAAGGACCAGGAAAAACAGATGCAGAGGTGGACCGAACACTACCTGGAGCTATACGCAACCCAGAACACTGTGACTGATGCCGCTCTTGGCGCTATCCCAGATCTGCCTGTCATGGAGGAGCTAGACACCACACCCACCGTGGATGAACTAAGCAAAGCCATCGACTGCCTTGCAAACGGAAAGGCACCCGGTAGCGATGGAATCCCACCAGAAGTTCTGAAGAGCGGAAAACCAGCACTGCTAAAGCCATTGCACGACCTAATAAGTCGATGCTGGGAACAGGGCTATATCCCCCAAGACATGAGGGATGCCAACATTATCAAACTATACAAGAACAAAGGGGACCGGAGCGACTGTAATAACTACCGGGGCATCTCCCTCCTCAGCATCGTCGGCAAAGCTTTCGCCCGCGTCGCTCTAAACCGCCTGCAGGCCCTCGCCTCCCGAGTCTACCCAGAGTCACAGTGTGGCTTCAGGTCTGGCCGATCAACAGTGGACATGATCTTCTCACTTCGTCAACTTCAAGAGAAGAGTCAGGAACAGCAGGTGCCACTCTACATCGCTTTCGTCAACCTCACAAAGGCGTGTGTATGTATTTATATGTTTACATGTTTGTGCATGTATGTATTTTTATGTGTACATGTTTGTGTGTGTATGTATCTATATGTTTACATGTTTGTGTGTGTATGTATTTATATGTGTACATGTTTGTGTGTGTATGTATTTATATGTGTACATGTTTGTCTGTGTATGTATTTATATGTGTACATGTTTGTGTGTGCGTGCATTTATATGTGTACATGTTTGTGCGTGTATGTATTTTATGTGTACATGTTTGTGTGTGTATGTATTTATATGTGTACATGTTTGTGCGTGTATGTATTTATATGTGTACATGTTTGTGCGTGTATGTATTTATATGTGTACATGTTTGTGTGTGTATGTATTTATATGTGTACATGTTTGTGCGTGTATGTATTAATATGTGTACATGTTTTTGTGTGTATGTATTTATATGTGTACATGTTTGTGTGTGTATGTATTGATGTGTGTACATGTTTGTGTATGCATGCTGTCAAACTATACTACCTCACTGGACTAGAACAGAGATTAAACTGGTCAACTCACGTATCCCCCATACATGGAGACCTCAGGGTGCCAGTTGGCCCTGTTGAATGTGTTGAAGTCATCCCTGAAGATCACGGCCCTGATACGTCTGGGGGAGGGGAGCTCTATGGCCCCTGGCCTGTCTGATAAATGTTATAATCTGATAAATGTTATCATCTGATAAATGTTATCATCTGAGAAATGTTATCATCTGATAAATGTTATCATCTGATAAATGTTATCATCTGAGAAATGTTTTCATCTGATAACTGTTATCATCTGAGAAATGTTATCATCTGATAAATGTTATAATCTGATAAATGTTATCATCTGAGAAATGTTTTCATCTGAGAAATGTTTTCATCTGATAAATGTTATCATCTTAGAAATGTTATCATCTGAGAAATGTTATCATCTGAGAAATGTTATTATCTGATAATGTTATCATCTGAGAAATGTTATCATCTGATAAATGTTATCATCGGAGAAATGTTATCATCTGATAATGTTATCATCTGAGAAATGTTATCATCTGATAATGTTATCATCTGAGAAATGTTATCACATGTTGATAAATAAAAAAAAACACCACTTTGCAAACAACTCTATCAATGTATATCAATAAACGATACCTATTTTCAGATTCGATACTTCAGTTATTTCTTTAATACTATGTTTGGTATCGAAGATAACACCATAAGCCTTAATCTCCTCTGCACCAATGAGCGATACATCACTTGTTTGATACTGCCAACCCTCAGCTGAGATGAGAACAAATGTTTTCTGGATTTTATTTATGTTTAGGGAATAAACGTACGGTTTCCGTCCAGTTAAAATAATAAATCAGCTTTAATATGTGAGTTATCATACAATCATAGATAGGTCGGCATATTTACAAATGTTTAATATCAAGTGAAACAAACATCAACCAGTTGCAAAATTTTTTTTTTTGAATTTACAACACGAGCATTGTGCTACGCAGTTAAATAGAACATTATGTTGGTCATAAAGTTAGATAGAACATTGAATTTGTTATAAAGTTAAGTAGAACAGATCATCAAGTTAGATAGAAGATTTTATTGGTCTTAAAGTTAGACAGAACATTTTATTGGTTAAACATTTAGGTATACAGCTAGGTAAAACAAAAATATTATTGAACAGATTAATTGTACTTACTGGTTAGAACTCCGCTGCCATGTTTGTCTACATTATTGTTAATGACGTAATGTATTGTGACGTGGCCAACATCTGATGTCATAAACCCTGTACACAAACAAGGTACTCATTTTATTGGCATTGCTATTAGCACTAAACACATAAAGTAGTAATTTCGTTAGTTTTAATAGCTCTATTAGGTCAATTTTTTGAAAGACGTCTAGCAACTTTTTGATGTAATTGATGGCGAACATTTTATGTGTTTTTATATGACAAACATTTCCAATATATAACGGCCAATATTTGACAATCGGCCTCACACTGAGTGCCACCACCAAAAGTCGAAGAGATGATGTGAACATTGGTTGTGTCTGAACTGTCAAAAGGCGAAGAGATGATGTGAACATTGGTTGTGTGTGAACTGTCAAAAGGCGAAGAGAAGATGTGAACATTGGTTGTGTGTGAACTGTCAAAAGGCGAAGAGATGATGTGAACATTGGTTGTGTGTGAACTGCCAATATCGAAAAGATGATGTGAACATTGGTTGTGTGTGAACTGCCAATATCGAAGAGATGATGTGAACATTGGTTGTGTGTGAACTGCCAATATCGAAGAGATGATGTGAACATTGGTTGTGTGTGAACTGCCATTATCGAAGAGATGATGTGAACATTGGTTGTGTGTGAACTGCCAATATCGAAGAGATGATGTGAACATTGGTTGTGTGTGAACTGCCAATATCGAAGAGATGATGTGAACATTGGTTGTGTGTGAACTGCCAATATCGAAGAGATGATGTGAACATTGGTTGTGTGTGAACTGCCAATATCGAAGAGATGACGTGAACATTGGTTGTGTGTGAACTGCCAATATCGAAGAGATGACGTGAACATTGGTTGTGTGTTGAACTGCCAATATCGAAGAGATGACGAACGACATTGGTTGTGTGTGAACTGCGAATATCGAAGAGATGACGTGAACATTGGTTGTGTGTGAACTGCCAATATCGAAGAGATGATGTGAACATTGGTTGTGTGTGAACTGCCAATATCGAAGAGATGATGTGAACATTGGTTGTGTGTGAACTGCCAATATCGAAGAGATGATGTGAACATTGGTTGTGTGTGAACTGCCAAAAGTCGAAGAGATGATGTGAACATTGGTTGTGTGTGAACTGCCAATATCGAAGAGATGACGTGAACATTGGTTGTGTGTGAACTGCCAAAAGTCGAAGAGATGATGTGAACATTGGTTGTGTGTGAACTGCCAATATCGAAGTGATGACGTGAACATTGGTTGTGTGTGAACTGCCAATATCGAAGAGATGACGTGAACATTGGTTGTGTGTGAACTGCCAATATCGAAGAGATGATGTGAACATTGGTTGTGTGTGAACTGCCAATATCGAAGAGATGATGTGAACATTGGTTGTGTGTGAACTGCCAATATCGAAGAGATGATGTGAACATTGGTTGTGTGTGAGAGATGATGTGAACATTGGTTGTGTGTGAGAGATGATGTATGTATTTTCGAATGAAAGAGATAACATCATTTACGAAATTTTTGAGTCTGGAAAAACATTAACGTAAGCAAAATAAATGTATTGCCAAAAGTTTGAGCACTGTTTGTAGCCGCACCCAGCCAATGTTCACATTGCCCGGCCAGTGTTAGACTTGAACGTCCAGCATCACTGTCCTATATCAGACATTGAACGTCCAGCATCACTGTCCTATATCACACATTGAACGTCCATCATCACTGTCCTATGTCAGACATTGAACGTCCAGCATCACTGTCCTGTGTCAGACATTGAACGTCCAGCATCACTGTCCTATATCAGACATTGAACGTCCAGCATCACTGTCCTATATCAGACATTGAACGTCCAGCATCACTGCCCTATATCAGACATTGAACGTCCAGCATCACTGTCCTGTGTCAGACATTGAACGTCCAGCATCACTGTCCTGTGTCAGACATTGAACGTCCAGCATCACTGTCCTGTGTCAGACATTGAACGTCCAGCATCACTGTCCTGTGTCAGACATTGAAGTCCAGCATCACTGTCCTGTGTCAGACATTGAACGTCCAGCATCACTGTCCTGTGTCAGACATTGAACGTCCAGCATCACTGTCCTGTGTCAGACATTGAACGTCCAGCATCACTGTCCTGTGTCAGACATTGAACGTCCAGCATCACTGTCCTATATCAGACATTGAACGTCCAGCATCACTGTCCTATATCACACATTGAACGTCCATCATCACTGTCCTATGTCAGACATTGAACGTCCAGCATCACTGTCCTGTGTCAGACATTGAACGTCCAGCATCACTGTCCTGTGTCAGACATAGAACGTCCAGCATCACTGTCCTGTGTCAGACATAGAACGTCCAGCATCACTGTCCTGTGTCAGACATTGAACGTCCAGCATCACTGTCCTGTGTCAGACATTGAACGTCCAGCATCACTGTCCTATATCAGACATTGAACGTCCAGCATCACTGTCCTGTGTCAGACACTGAACGTCCAGCATCACTGTCCTATGTCAGACACTGAACGTCCAGCATCACTGTCCTATGTCAGACATTGAACGTCCAGCATCACTGTCCTATGTCAGACATTGAACGGTTAACAATCACTGGAGTAACACAAAAAAAAACACGTTCTTAGTTTCGTAATACATTAAATTCATTATCTATGCATTATTTTAATGTTTTCTAAATATGTTTTTTGTGTACATCCTGCACTAGTTATCAAAGGCCCGGTACCCGGACCGGCGAGTAGGCACACAGTTGGAGTTGAAAATGGTGATATATATTTTAGCGCGTTAACAATCAGTCTATATCAGAGGTGTGCGGATCTTGAAATTTAGCGTCCTCGTCCGTCCGCGGATTTCTATCAATGATCCGCGTCCGCGTCCGCAGAATCTTACAACATTGGTCCGCAGTCAGTCCGCATTGCTGAAATTTAGCTGTTTAAATGACTTGAAATTTTTTATGGTAACGCTAAAGAAGATCCTCGTCAGTCCGCGAGTCCGCAACTTAACCATACGAAGCATCCGCTGTCAGTCCACTGATTCGGAAAAGTCTGCGGATCTGCGTCCGCAAGCGGACGCGTCCGCTGTCCGCTCATCTCTGGTCTATATACTTGCAGTGGCCCCAAGGACATGAACAGAATTTGTAGCCAAAATACATTTGAGAAGATGGACACCTAATAATACATCAAATAAAATTCATATGTTAAATAGTTCCTCCCAAAAAAAATAATCCTCACTATGGGTAGACATAAACAACAACTCTTAAAGTCATATTCCTTCATAATATTTTAATGGGCTCCTTTCCAAACAGGTATTCGTTTAATGTTTTATGATGTTTAACATGGCGTATTAAAAAAAAAAGAGAGACGTGAGTGAGTGCTTGTGTTAAGCAAAACGCTACATGTTTAACAGGTGGTTTATTTACTGTTTTACATTGTAGCATAGTACAATTAACTAAGAAAAATTGCCGACCCGGCAGTGCAGAACCTAGGGATTTACGGGCCCGGTGGCTTGGCCTCTTTGGGGGCTGCCCCTGCATTTTGGCATGAGATAATTTTTTGACGCTTCTCAAGCTTGGTCCCGAGAAGAAAGAATCGTTGTGTAGCTTTAGCTGACCTTCAATTAAAAACATAGTATTCCATCAATGCAGTTGAGGCCGCAGACGCAGAAAACATTAGGCCTCTTAAAAAAGAAAGACATATCAAAGCTTTCAACATTATAGTTCTGTGAAGCCAATGCCGAACCAAGGGATTTTAGGCATCTTCGGGAGCCACTACATTTTGACATGAGATAATGTACTTAATATTTAGTTTAAAAAATATTTTGGGGGCCCTCCTCAAACTGGGCCCCCTCCATACACCCGCTGTGTGAAGCCCCCATCATAAATGGGTTAGTTTGCATTGTAAACGTTGTGTACGGCGCTATTCAATCTCAACCCTTATTCAATTCATTCATGTGACGTAATAGTCAACAAATGAAAAAAAGTGACGTTTTTTTTTTTAGGTTAGTAATAAAGGGAAATAATTGTACATTAGAAATAGACATATTTTAGAAATAATAACAATTTAAACAATATAAATATTACATTATATTTAGGTATCCATAATTTTGGTTTGAAATTTAGATTGTGGAACAACACACAGAATATTAATTAAACGATTTCTGTAAATATTTCTTTTATGATTGCTTCTCATTTAATAACAAATTAAACACCATAGACTTATAACGATACTGTGAGATATACATAGACCTATGAAACCACATTCGTTTATAATATGGTTCGAAGAGTATCACAGAATATTTTGGCTTTATTTTGTGTTCCCTCTCCTTAGATCGCTTTGTTGCCTTTGGTAATGATTGAGGCGGTCGAAAGCAGTATACATTGTGATTGCCATTTGGCATTCACGATCTTACCTGCCTTATGTTAGTGTGCGGTGTTTTGTCACCTCGTTACTAAACATATGGCTGGTCCAATGTCATTTCTGGCAGCCATGTTGAGACAATTCTTACTCGGCTGGCCAGTTGGTAGCCGGATCATGCATGTTACGAAGAAAACAGTAAATGTTTCTGCCATCTTTGAATTGTTTATGCCGCCATCTTGGATGAATTGTTTATGCCGCCATGTTGGATGACAGACGGAAGTCGCGATGACAGACGGTAAAGAGTAGCTATGTACTATCAGGTAGCAGATGACAGACGAAGTCATGCAGATGACAGACGGAAGTCTCGGATTGACAGACGGAAACTGGAACATATGATATAAAATTTGTATTATAGATATGGTTGTGTGTATACCCTGTATATTTTTTCATGGAAATGTCAAAGTTGAAATGAGATGACAAGTATGAATTGTATTTCACTTTGAGACATGTAGATTCCCGTACCGTACCTGGCAGAGTCAGTTTCAACACAGGTGGGTTGTACTCAATCTGTACCTGGGCACACAGCACGGTGCCTATATAGGCCAGTGTCGTTAATATTATCTTCATCTTTGTCACCACTAGCTGATTAGGGAATAACAACACATCACACCGTTAGCTACTTAGGTGGTCAAATAGTTGTATGCACAAGTAAAACTAATGTGCACACTATGATGTGTATAAATACATTATTAAACTATTGTGCACACTGTGATGTGTATAAATACAGTATAAAACTAATGTGCACACTATGATGTGTATAAATACATTATTAAACTATTGTGCACACTATGATGTGTATAAATACAGTATTAAACTAATGTGCACACTATGATGTGTATAAATACAGTATTAAACTAATGTGCACACTATGATGTGTATAAATACAGTATTAAACTAATGTGCACACTATGTGTATAAATACAGTATTAAACTAATGTGCACACTATGTGTATAAATACAGTATTAAACTAATGTGCACACTATGATGTGTATAAATACAGTATTAAACTAATGTGCACACTATGTGTATAAATACAGTATTAAACTAATGTGCACACTATGATGTGTATAAATACAGTATTAAACTAATGTGCACACTATGATGTGTATAAATACAGTATTAAACTAATGTGCACACTATGATGTGTATAAATACAGTATTAAACTAATGTGCACACTATGATGTGTATAAATACATTATTAAACTAATGTGCACACTATGATGTGTATAAATACAGTATAAAACTAATGTGCACACTATGATGTGTATAAATACAGTATTAAACTAATGTGCACACTATGATGTGTATAAATACAGTATTAAACTAATGTGCACACTATAATGTGTATAAATACAGTATTAAACTAATGTGCACACTATGATGTGTATAAATACATTATTAAACTAATATGCACACTATGATGTGTAAAAATACATTATTAAACTAATGTGCACACTATGATGTGTATAAATACCGTATTAAACTAATGTGCACACTATGAAGTGTATAAATACAGTATTAAACTAATGTGCACACTATGATGTGTATAAATACAGTATTAAACTAATATGCACACTATGTGTATAAATACAGTATTAAACTAATATGCACACTATGATGTGTATAAATACAGTATTAAACAAATGCGCACACTATGATGTGTATAAATACAGTATTAAACTAATGTGCACACTATGATGTGTACAAATACATTATTAAACTAATATGCACACTATGTGTATAAATACAGTATTAAACTAATATGCACACTATGTGTATAAATACAGTATTAAACTAATAGGCACACTATGATGTGTATAAATACAGTATTAAACAAATGCGCACACTATGATGTGTATAAATACAGTATTAAACTAATGTGCACACTATGATGTGTACAAATACATTATTAAACTAATATGCACACTATGTGTATAAATACAGTATTAAACTAATATGCACACTATGTGTATAAATACATTATTAAACTAATATGCACACTATGTGTATAAAGACATTATTAAACTAATATGCACACTATGTGTATAAATACAGTATTAAACTAATATGCACACTATGTGTATAAATACAGTTTTAAACTAATATGCACACTATGATGTGTATAAATACAGTATTAAACAAATGCGCACACTATTATGTGTATAAATACAGTATTAAACAAATGTGCACACTATGATGTGTATAAATACATTATTAAACTAATATGCACACTATGTGTATAAATACAGTATTAAACTAATATGCACACTATGTGTATAAATACAGTATTAAACTAAGATGCACACTATAATGTGCATAAATACAGTATTAAACAAATGCGCACACTATGATGTGTATAAATACAGTATTAAACTAATATGCACACTATGTGTATAAATACATTATCAAACTAATATGCACACTATGTCTGTAAATACAGTATTAAACTAATATGCACAATCGTTTCTCCAGCCGTTGAATATAATTACATGACTTTAAGATTTATTTTAGGGTCATTTCTATCATGACTCAATCTTGCCAGGTTTTACAAGGAATATGACTTCTGTTTAATGGATCAATCCATAGAATACTTATAGATCACATTTTTTTTAACCCCCCACCCCCCTCCCAAACTGTCCAGTGAATCTCAGTTTTCACTTGATGGAGCAACTAATCAAAACAAATACCTTTTACACATCAAACAAAAATTATAATTTATTTGTAGGGTGATGTTGATGGTTAAACAATTATTACCAGCTGTATCATTATAAATGTAACATTCGTATCAATTAACAATGTTCCAAAGAGAATGTATCGATTTCTTTTGATTTAAAACATTCGATATTCTTATTTCCCTCAGGTTTAAATGTGTAAGAAGCCAACACCAGATGAAGAAAATAACAACATAATTTAATAAATATCCCGTACCTCACCGTGTTAGTAGTCAATGTAATACTTGTAGACAATAAGCTATTCAGTCTATTTATACCTAGTCCTAGGTATCTTATTCAGGGACTCTCATATTCTTTATTATTATTGTTTTGTTGTTTTTATTTGTACGTGCCTGTTGAATGAAACAAAGAGAAATAAAAAACAATAACAACAACATGTTCAACTTAAGTCAGTGTATTGGGACTTGTTTGCTTACTAATTTTACACAATCAGAAATGTATAAATATTTAAGAGCAATGAATCTCGTTAACTCAATAATAACAGCTGTAGTTAAAGAAATTGTTCTTCCATCTGTTAGATAGTATAAATAATGTTATGTTTGAATGTAATAAAATAACAAGTGCGTCTTAAATGTCCACTCCACTAGGCATTGGACACTCTTGCTTATATAGATAGTAATTGAGGCTGCTCTAGACACACTTGCATATATAGATAGTAATTGAGGCTGCTCTAGACACTCTTGTTTATATAGATAGTAATTGAGGCTGCTCTAGACACTCTTGCTTATATAGATAGTAATTGAGGCTGCTCTAGACACACTTGCATATATAGATAATAATTGAGGCTGCTCTAGACACTCTTGCATATATAGATAATAATTGAGGCTGCTCTAGACACTCTTGTTTATATAGATAATAATTGAGGCTGCTCTAGACACTCTTGCTTATATAGATAGTAATTGAGGCTGCTCTAGACACTCTTGCTTATATAGATAGTAATTGAGGCTGCTCTAGACACACTTGCATATATAGATAGTAATTGAGGCTGCTCTAGACACTCTTGTTTATATAGATAGGTAATTGAGGCTGTCTCCTAGATACACTTGTTTATATATAGATAGTAATTGAGGCTGCTCTAGACACTCTTGTTTATATAGATAGTAATTGAGGGCTGCTCTCTGACACACTTGCTTATATAGATAGTAATTGAGGCTTGCTCTAGACACACTTGCATATATAGATAGTAATTGAGGCTGCTCTAGACACCTCTTGTTTATATAGATAGTAATTGAGGCTGTTCTAGACACTCTTGCTTATATAGATAGTAATTGAGGCTGCTCTAGACACACTTGCATATATAGATAGTAATTGAGGCTGCTCTAGACACTCTTGTTTATATAGATAGTAATTGAGGCTGCTCTAGACACTCTTGTTTATATAGATAGTAATTGAGGCTGCTCTAGACACACTTGCATATATAGATAGTAATTGAGGCTGCTATAGACACTCTTGCATATATAGATAATAATTGAGGCTGCTCTAGACACTCTTGTTTATATAGATAATAATTGAGGCTGCTCTAGACACTCTTGCTTATATAGATAGTAATTGAGGCTGCTCTAGACACTCTTGCTTATATAGATAGTAATTGAGGCTGCTCTAGACACACTTGCATATATAGATAGTAATTGAGGCTGCTCTAGACACTCTTGTTTATATAGATAGTAATTGAGGCTGCTCTAGACACACTTGTTTATATAGATAGTAATTGAGGCTGCTCTAGACACTCTTGTTTATATAGATAGTAATTGAGGCTGCTCTTGACACACTTGCTTATATAGATAGTAATTGAGGCTGCTCTAGACACACTTGCATATATAGATAGTAATTGAGGCTGCTCTAGACACTCTTGTTTATATAGATAGTAATTGAGGCTGCTCTAGACACTCTTGCTTATATAGATAGTAATTGAGGCTGCTCTAGACACACTTGCATATATAGATAGTAATTGAGGCTGCTCTAGACACTCTTGTTTATATAGATAGTAATTGAGGCTGCTCTAGACACTCTTGTTTATATAGATAGTAATTGAGGCTGCTCTAGACACACTTGCATATATAGATAGTAATTGAGGCTGCTCTAGACACACTTGCATATATAGATAATAATTGAGGCTGCTCTAGACACTCTTGTTTATATAGATAGTAATTGAGGCTGCTCTAGACACTCTTGCTTATATAGATAGTAATTGAGGCTGCTCTAGACACACTTGCATATATAGATAGTAATTGAGGCTGCTCTAGACACTCTTGTTTATATAGATAGTAATTGAGGCTGCTCTAGACACTCTTGTTTATATAGATAGTAATTGAGGCTGCTCTAGACACTCTTGCTTATATAGATAGTAATTGAGGCTGCTCTAGACACACTTCCATATATAGATAGTAATTGAGGCTGCTCTAGACACACTTGCATATATAGATAGTAATTGAGGCTGCTCTAGACACTCTTGTTTATATAGATAGTAATTGAGGCTGCTCTAGACACACTTCCATATATAGATAGTAATTGAGGCTGCTCTAGACACACTTGCATATATAGATAGTAATTGAGGCTGCTCTAGACACTCTTGTTTATATAGATAGTAATTGAGGCTGCTCTAGACACACTTCCATATATAGATAGTAATTGAGGCTGCTCTAGACACACTTGCATATATAGATAGTAATTGAGGCTGCTCTAGACACTCTTGTTTATATAGATAGTAATTGAGGCTGCTCTAGACACTCTTGTTTATATAGATAGTAATTGAGGCTGCTCTAGACACACTTCCATATATAGATAGTTATTGAGTTTACTTTCAAATGAATGTTTACCTTATCCAGTTTGTTTATTTATTTTCTTATCTTTAGTCATTAAAACCAATTAATGTCTTAAGTCACCGAATGTCTTAAGTCACCTAATGTCTTAAGTCACCAAATATCTTAAGTCACCCAATGTCTTAAGTCACCTAATGTCGTCCAGTTTGTATTGTTATTTCTTTATATAATTATACATGGATCTAAAATTTGATTTTTTAGTGTTTGTAGCCCCCTAGACACAGCTCTTCCATTGCCTTTTGTCGTATAGAACACTTTCTTAAGAAGGACAATTTTTTTTCCGACTCTGACCTATATTAGATGAGCTATTAAAGTGAATTGGTCCAGTTTAATGTATGTTTCTGTGTGCGGATCTTCTGTTTTTATCTATTCCTGATTAGTTGTTTTTTTTTTTTTTTGTAATCTATATATGTTTGGTTTTGAGAGATTGCACTTTTTAATTTTAGTTGTAGTTTAAACTCTTAGGAAGTTAAAGTTCAATTGTAGAGTACAGAGTTGTTAAAAAAGATAACAGATAAGTCTCTCTTGACACTGGGCTCACTCACCAGAAGTAAACTTACTGCACAAGGGCAGCTCGAACATTTCTTTAAAATTGCGTACTGATGTCTTTCTAAAACGTATTCATTCCTAAAACTTATTAATTCTTAAAAAAAGTATTGCATCCTAAAACTAATTAATTCCTAAAACGTATTAATTCTTTAAAAAGTATTGCACCCTAAAACTAATTAATTCCTAAAACGTATTAACTCTTAAAAAGTATTGCATCCTAAAACTTAGTCATTCCTAAAAAAAATATTTATTTTCAAAACATAATGAATCCGAAAACATTTTCATTCTGAAAAAGTAGTTTTCATACTTCATCATTTTGTCTTGATTCATTGAATCATACACACGCACACATACACACTCAAACTCTATCACACACCCACACTCATGCAAACACTTTACTTATACAGTAATTAAAAAAAAAGCAAAAGTGCAAACATTATATTGTAAAATAAACATTTACCGTAGTCACAACAATAAGATAATAAATAGAACGGTATAGAATGGTCATTTACCGTAGTCACAACAATAAGATAATAAATAGAACGGTATAGAATGGTCATAAATAAAAAGAAATTATTAAATGTATTAGGTTTTACAAGACTGTGGCTTTGCCACAATTTTTCAAAAACCCTTAGCAAAGCGGAACTAGCAGTTGCCTTGGATATATCAATGTTGTATTTGTCTAAGTCTGCCTTGAGACAATGACGTCTTAGGAAGGACCAGAGCTTCATAATGAACATCTAACCCCCACTCCATTTATATTTTCACTCCATTGCTGAAGTCTTTTTTTTTTATTAATCTCTTGACCAGTGCTGCACTGGGTTCGAAAGTTAACTCATTTTTCTGTTACAGAGGGGATGAATTACAGCATGTTGTACCATATTTCCATTTATTTAAAGTTTTGTGAAGGGTTTGTTTCCTTACATTTTACATAATACATTAAAAAAATAAAAACGGTTTTGATTATTTTCCCTTAGACTCACATGCAAGACACAACATAGTAAATATGAATAACCAAAATTAGTCTTTCACTAGATATTTTAATTATAAAAAAAATATGTATTTTATTTTAGATTTGGACACATCTAACAAATGCTGAAGTAGTTTACAAGCTTCTAAACTCCACCCAGTCAATAATCAAAGCTGCATTCTCTCCCTGCCATGTGGGTAGCCAGGTGTTGTGCGCCCGCCAGAAGTCCAGCATGGGGTGTGGGGAGCCGTTCTGCCATGGTTTGGTGACGCCTCCGTAGTGGTTGCCGTCGGGGAAGAAACCACTGGTGCCGCCCACAGCCACGTTGAACATCAGGTAAAACTGTGGACACAATTATTTCTCAAGTATATTCACGTTGAACATCAGGTAAAACTGTGGACACAATTATTGTTCAAGTATCTACACTGACAGTCTAGCGGCTGATAAAATTTCTTTGAAGGCCCTATACTACAGTGCATCCACTGGATTTCACATAAATTGACTTAATATCAACTATTTCAATATGGCGGTGCAAGTTTAACAGAGGGGGGGGGGAGTTGTTTAGTCTGCTGCACTTGATAAAAATTAAAAGAATGTGTATGTTTGTACGTGTGTGATAGTAGAAATATAAATTATAAAATAAAAATACCCATTTAACAAATGTAATGTTTTTTTTTAACTTAATAAAGAACTGCAATTTTTAATGAAGCCATTTAGTTTATACTTCTCAATATTCTTACTGGTATGACACGGAGTTGATGGGTTTTTCGTTTTCTCCCAATGGATTTAGTTATTTAAATATATGATATGTCATAGAATTTAAAACCTTTGCGATTTGCAATAGGGCTTTAGCTTAGTACATTATAATATCTAATAATATAAAAGCGATCTGGATTCTGCGTTAAATTTAATACAACAGTATTCCAGTTTAAAATACAATCATGAAAAAATCGGATCTGCCCGAAACCAAAAATAACCTAGCCTACCGATCAAGCCTAAGGGGATATAACTCTATGCAAATGTTTTGCAGGGTAAAGCTAATACATATATATATATATATATATATATATATATATATATATATAACATGGACTGCAATTTTTTTTACTTGTATTAGGTAATTATTTTGTTAACTTACGTCCTGATCAAAAGGAGCCATTTTACTTCCAGAACTCCACAAGTTATTTCCAGTGAAGCCACCTCTCTGCCAGAATCCACCAGCTGGTGGAACAACGGACATAATTTGTTGGTTATCAATAAAAGTCCTGATAAAGTAAATAAATTCACTTTGATTACATCGATCGATACCTTCACACGGAATTAAATCAATACGTAATAGTAAATCAAACAAATTATACACAGAGAAAAAAATAACTTACAAAATATGGTCATGAGTCCATTCAAGACGCCAAGTATGGAAGTTGGCATGCCAGTCGGCTGTATGCCTGGCGGGAAAATGTGTTCAGAGAACTCTTAAGTATTGATTATATATATTTATCTTTAATTGTCTTAAATAATATTCAAACCATAGTGATTATAAATGTCAGTATGATGCCCGAGCCGTATTTATATGAATAGGCAATGAAGGCAAACATGGTGACCAATAAGGTGCCCCCCTCACCCTATATTATGACACACTACTTAGTAACCTGATACTTCTAGAGCCCGGAAATGTACTTTTTTCTTTTTCCAACCCCTTCCACCCACCAACCACCTTTCATTAATATAACATTTCCTTCTCTACTTAGAAACCTTAATGATGACAATTAATGTCACGTGATCGTCACTCAAACAATAATTTCAATGAAGACTTACTTTTCACCGTGAGTTAAGCTAAATCTGTTCTGGTCAGGAGATGGTCCCCAATGTAAGGTACTGGTGACAGTGCCCACTCCAATATCTCCGGCATTGCCTGCAACGAGAGTGGCATTCTCAAACTGATATCAAACTACCCACACCCCATGACACTGAACATGAGTAACATTCTCAAACTGATGTCAAACTACCCATACCACAAGACACTGAACATGAGTGGCATTCTCAAACTGATGTTTAATCCACTTACCTCATCACTGAAATATATCGCTACTTGTTGAAATTTATAATTTTTTCTTTCAGAATTCATATATTTTGCTATACATAAAATATGTCTAAAAAAAACTCTTTTAAATCGAATGATGTACTGTGGTCGAGCTAATGAGTTATAAACCAAAAATAATTATACACAACCCTAAGTACCTTAGAAGATCAATTTTATTTGAGTAAATTATGTTCCGCAGGCTAGTAAAATGTTTTTAGATGTAAGTAAACCTATCAGAAGATCAATTTTATTTGAGTAAATTATGTTCCACGGGCTAGTAAAATGTTTTTAGATGTAAGTAAACCCATCAGAAGATCAATTTTATTTGAGTAAATTATGTTCCACGGGCTAGTAAAATGTTTTTAGATGTAAGTAAACCTATCAGAAGATCAATTTTATTTGAGTAAGTTATGTTCCACGGGCTAGTAAAATGTTTTGATATTAAGTAAACCTTTGATTTATTTTTAAAAAATGGTTTAAAGTGAATTATTTGTAGATGACCAATGTTGAGAGCAGTGGGATGTTTCAACTCACCCCTGGATTCCATGATATCAATTTCACCAGATCGAGGCCATCCACCGTAATGGTCACCTCGTGGCAACATCCAGATAGCTGGGGGGAGAAATTATAGAAACTTTAACTACATGATACATACTGCACACGACAATATATGAAATACAATGTCTGAGTGTAGAAAACTGGTGTATTCCGGTCCAGAATTTAAAATTTCAGCTTAAACATACTGCACATTGATTGGTGAATAATATTTTTTTTACTGATGCTGTATTATTATTATTTTATAACTAAAATATTTTCGTTTTAATTTTCATTTTGGTATCTAAATAAATTTTAAATTCATGCAGGGTACTTTAACCATGAAGCCGTTTATTTTTCCTTGTTAAATATAGCTGCTTTTAGGTAAATTGTGTGTATCTCATCTCTACAGACCATATCTGTACCGCTGGTCAGAGCTAGGCTTACCTGGCCACAACCAGTCACCACGGGGGATCTTGGCTCTGACTTCCAGTGTGCCGAACTTGAGTGTAGGGACACTCTTGACCTTACCGGACATGACTGGTGGGAGGATCTCTGCCCCTCCAGTTCTGGTACAACCGTTGTTACCTGCCTCGGTACACTCACCAAAGAGAGCTAGATGGAAATGTCAAAGTTAATTTTCTATGAGATCTAAGTGTCATAGTCTGCCCCGTTCGTTTTAACTCTTCATATCTTTAGCCAAAACGAGTAAATTCTAAAAAAATAATAAATTAACATATGTTGTAATCGCTCTGCTGTAAACAATATAAATATATCTGGACAAACTAAATAGGCCTATACTCATAATATTTTACGTAATGCTTTTGTTAACAAGGAAACTAGTGAAAAGTTTACAGTAATACATTTTTCAAATATATTATTTACATGTGCATCTCTTAAAAGGATAATACAGTTTGTAAAGATAATATTGACGAAGAATAGTATTTTCAAGAATATATAACTCTTAACAGGGTTCAAATTTTACATGAGTATAGTATTATGGGATAAAGTTTAAAAAGGTACTGTGTAGGCCTACAGTGTCATTACTTAAGAGCCGAACGTCCAAGATTCCGTTAGTATAATAATGTAAAAAATCCACTTCGTTGAAATCAGTGAATTACGACAATTGATCTTAAAAGACATTTAATGATTGATTTGTCTAAATCTTTCTGCCTACTTTTCATGTCCATGTGTCCAGTGTGTAAGAAATTTTCATTGAATCTTGAATCACTCACAGTTGTTATCTGGTTGAAAACAGAACATTTCAAAATAAAAATCAATCTTCTACCTCGTCAAGTAATTCATTCTACATACATAATACTATAAAAATTCACTTTTCTAACATTCACACGGTAGTAAGTTCTGGTAAATAACCTACTGGCATTATGTACAAGTGTCCATCTCTGGCGTAGATGTTCTTGTGGTCATTTGTATATACCTGGAACTCTCCGTTCTGTTGGATAAAATTGCAATTGATCATGTTAATTTCAACCTACTTTTGGATAACTCTAAATCTTGTACTTTCGCGGTGTAGAGTTCAATACTACTCACAACATGTGTTTTCTGTGTGTGTCTGTGTTTGTGTAGAAGTGTAAGCGTGTGAGCTTGTGTATGTGTGTGTGTGTGTGTGTGTGAAGTTTTATGATTGCACTGGAATAGTTCACATATAGCATTGGTCAACTCACTACCTCACTGGACTAGAACAGAGATTAAACTGGTCAACTCACGTATCCTCCATACATGGAGACCTCAGGGTGCCAGTTGGCCCTGTTGAATGCGTTGAAGTCATCCCTGAAGATCACGGCCCTGATACGTCTGGGGGAGGGGAGCTCTACGGTCCCTGGCCTGTCTGATAAATGTTATCATCTGTCTGATAATAAATGTTATCACATGTTGAGAAATTCAAGAATAGCCCCCTACATAATAAATAATGATATCACTCTTCTTATCTGTTTCCATATCAATAACAGATACCTATTTTAAGACTTGATGCTTCAACGAACTCTTTTGTGTTTTGATGGGTATCGTAAATAAAAGCGTACGCCATAATCTTCTCGGCACGGTTTAGCGATGCCTCACTTGTCCGATACTGCCAACCCTCAGCTGAAAGTAAAGTTGTTATGTTTTCTAGATCTTCGTTTTAGTTTTCGGAATAATAAATCTAAATGTCCATGTCAGCTAAAGTCACACACAAATAAATTATTATAACATCAGCATATCATTTGTATACAACCATGTATTTACTATATTTACAAACGTTAAATTTTCTGTGAAAATGAAACCAGTAGATAGTTGTGAAATTAGTCACAGTTACAAAATGAAACAAATAGTTAGTTATGAATTAGTTACAGTTACAAAATGAAAACTTTACATTCGTTTGTCAACCAATTTAGTAAAAATTGTTAATGACAGTTTCTAGACACTCTCTTTCATTATTTAATAAACCACTGTTATAATTTTAAAACACGAAGTTGAACAATACAATGTCAATACAGTTAAAAAAGAATAATGTAATAGTTTTACAGCTAAATAGAAAATGACCATGTTTATATGGTTGCACAGGCAATTCGAATATTTATATATCTTAACAAAACAACATTATGTTTAGATATCAACATAGAACAATACCATATTAATTCGATAACATTAGTTCTACTCACTGGTGAGAACTCCGCTGCCATGTCTAAATATGTCGTCATTTATTACGTAATGAAATATGACTTGACCAACATCTGACGTCGTAAACCCTGTACAACAACAGCATGTGAAATACAGGGACATGAAAATAAAGTGAATGTTTACGTTGTTTGACAAAATATAATTTATTTATATTGAACACATTGATTGAATCTCCAACGATATTAAAATATAGAGCATCTTATATTGTTCTATGTAACATGATGTATTAATAACAGTCAGTAGTATATGCCATATGGAAGAAGATAACTGAAGTAATCTATTGAGAAAATATAAACAACCAGGCCCGTAGCCAGGAATATTGGATTGGGGGGGCCGAAGACATTTTCGGGGGGGGGGGGGGAGAAATTTTTTTCGGGGGGGGGGTGCCGAAAAAATGATCGGGGCGGATCTAGACAACTTTGACCGGGGGGGGGGCAAAACATTTACCCCGGGGAGGGGGGGCGAAACTGTTTGCATTGTTGAAAATTGGTCTTAGAACAAAAAATATTTCGATAATTTAATGATGTATTACCTAAACTTGCGATAACGGGGGGAGGGGGCTTGGCCCCCCCGGCCCCTCCCCCTAAATCCGCCCCTGGTTGGGTAGAAGAAATTTTCGGGGGGGGGGCGGGCGAAAATGGAGGCGCGAAGCGCCGAAAGCTTACGAACGAAGAGGAGGGGTTTGGGGATGGGATCTTAGTGAGTCCCCTCCCCAAGAAATTTTTTGCAGTTCCATATCTGGAATGGTGCATTTTAATACCGATTGTTTAGCTATTAATTAGAAATATATAATTTTAACTACGTTTTAATTATGCATGGCATGTTGCAGTTTTGTTAAAAATAATTTAAATAGTAAAGAGTTTTAATGATAAAAATTTATTGAGGCTGAGCAATTTCTGATTCATGTTATAAATATATTGACCAATAGTTCTGCTACACAATTGTTGCATAATAGATACCTGATTTATATTATTATACTGTTTGTTTAACGTACAACCCGGGAAAAACGACTCAGATGCATGAATAAAGCTTAGCTATTTGTGTGATATTTCTTATAAAATATTGAAAACAAAGAACAGATCTATCAACAAAAACAGTCGCAATTATTCAATTTAAAATAAAATTAATTCTGCTAAAAAGTAAATTTGCAAATTAAATAACATCACTCAGAAATCACGGAGTTTGTACTTTATTATTTTATTATACATATGTATAAAAATGAAGTCAGAAGCCAATCTTATTTTATTAACTTATTTAAGTTGCTAGTTGTCCTCAGAAGATATCAATATATAAAACTATTACAAGGTTGCGAACAGGCCCATCGACAGAAATTTCGGGCCCCTGGGCTGATATTAATATTTTAAAAAGTTGATTGGCCAGCTCAGTCCGGGTCCCTAAAACTCGCCGGGCCCCTGAGCATTGGCCCCCCTGCCCACCCCCACTCGTCGGCACTTGTTGCGAACTTATATTATTATACGTTTCAAATTTGCAAACTTCGTGGTTTAGCCAGCCCCATAGCCAAGGGGGGCACTGGGGGGCCGTGCTACCCCCGGCTAGGTGTGGAGTGCCCCCCCCGCTTAAAAAAGAAGAAAAAGAGGAAAAAATAAAGAAAAAGTAAAGGTGCCCCCTTTCTTGGTATTGGTGCCTCCCTGCTTACTTTGACCTAGCTACGGGCCTGGGTTATGCACTGAATTTACCTAAAAATGCTTCAGCATTCAGATTGTCTGTTAAGTCTTTTTCAAATGCAAGCAGGAAAAGATTGCTTAGACGCTTTTGTAACATTTATCTGCGATATGGGGTGAGCATTCGTGTGAGGGTTGAGAAACTGTTCTCACACACAGCTGTTGAAGCACCAAATGCCAATGCTGCCCAAAATACCCAGAAGTGAACTTCAATAAGATTCAATCTTTTAGGCCCAAAAATTAGATACGCTATATATGTCAGTATATATGAATAGCCTGAATGATTGCCAAAATATAAACTTTTAAGTTTTTATTATTATTGATTTATTAAACAAAATGATTGATGTTTTATAGCCGTTATTATTAAAATTTTGTCAAAAAACTCAAATCATGCACGGGGGGGGGCTCAGGTCATGCACGGGGGGGGGGGGCTCAGCCCCCTCTAGCCCCCCTCTGGCTACGGGCCTGTAAACAACATATAAATTGTTGCTTAAGTTGTTTTTTATATTTGGTATTACACATTCTTTGAAAGTTAAAATACATAGAATTCACAAACTATATTTATATTTAGTATTACACATTCTTTGAAAGTTAAAATACATAGAATTCACAAACTATATTTATATTTGGTATTACACATTCTTTGAAAGTTAAAATACATAGAATTCACAAACTATATTTAAGAGGTAATGTTTTTATAAAAAAGAAAAAGGAAATAATAAAAATATAGTAAATTGGTGGAAATGTGTCCGTATGGAAGGGTGTGTTATGAAGTCCCCCCCCCCCCCCGACACAAACACATACTCATCTCAATTAACATTCTTGTTATGGGGAATAATTGTTGCACACATACAGGTGTTGTTTAATTATTTCCAAAACGATTTGCTGTCGTCCATTTTTGCAAGAAATCGAACGTATCTTTGGTGTAGCGGATGCAGCTGACGGCGTACAGTTGAAGTGTAGTGATACGAGGAACACAGTTTGAAAACTCTTCATTGTGAGATGATTTCTACAAATTATGCAATTATTATTATTATAACAACTTTATCTTGGAACTGTGTTTGCGGTCGTGGATAATCGTATTCATTCTTACATTTTTTTTATTGACGATTACCAATAGTATCTTGACTTAGAATCATTGAAATACTCAAGTCCTGTTCTTTACCTGGCAGAGTCAGTTTCAACTCAGGTGGGTTGTACTCAATCTGTACCTGGGCACACAGCACGGTGCCTATATAGGCCAGTGTCAGTAACAATATCTTCATCTTTACTATCACCAGCTGATTGGGGAGAAAAAGCAGTGGCACTGTTAGTCATTGTATAAACATGAATGTCGTTAGTACAGATATACTGGCAGTGGGATAACTAGCGGGGCGAACTCTGGAAATACCACCCCCCCGATACCCGTGCCAAAATAATGACGCCCCTGGTTGGCGTAGTAGTCTTCTTTCTGGCGTGTCACCCCTCCCCCCCTTTCAACATACACTACTCTATATAGGCCCGGGCGTGTCACCCCCTTCAACATACACTATCTATATAGGCCCGGATGTGTCACCACCTTCAACAAACATTACTCTCAGAGGCGTAGCGAGGGGGGCAAGGCAACTTGCGCCCGGGGCAATTTACCTTTTTAATACCTTTTTAGCGCCCCCCCATTCAAAAACCATATAATATTACATGTAATATATACCATTTGGCGCCCCTGAACCTCGGCGCCGGGAACATATGTACCCCCGCCCCCCTAGCTACGCCTCTGACTACTCTATATAGGCCCGGATGTGTCACCCCCTTCAACAGACACTACACTATATAGGCCCGGGCGTGTCACCCCCTTCAACAGACACTACACTATACAGGCCCGGGCGTGTCACCCCCTTCAACAGAGGAATATGTAAGTAGTGTAGACAACGGTTTCTCCTCAAGTTGTATACATTACATGACTTTGATTACATTGAGTAAACGCAAGAAATAACTACTTCTCTGTCTAGACGCATTCTAATGATATTTGAGAAATAATTTTTTTGTCAGTTTTATAAATCGATAGATTGATTAATAAAAATCTAATTCTTTTTTTTAATATTTATCTTGATACTAATGAAAAAAAACTGTACACAACATCAATATGTAATAATCATAGTTATATTTCATAATCGTATTAAAGAATTACACGTAAATGCAACAATAAACACTGCTATCATCTGTATCATCGATAATGTCTAGTGATAACAATTTCTAAATACCCATAACTGTTAAATGAAAGTTAACCAAGTCAGCAGCCATCATATAAATAACATTATTATAAGCGAAGAAGAGAAAAAAAAATTGAATCAGTCGCTCACCTCTACCAGTCGAATGTGCCACTTTTAGACCATACAACTATCAGTCTATTTATAGGTAACTCGTTCAGGAATTCTCAAGTTATAACCATTTCTGTTCATTTGTTCTTTAAACGTGCTTGACAGCCAGTGGCGCAACCCCCGACCAAATCATCAATACATATTTTACTATATAAAGTCGCTAAAAAGACTCAAACTGTCTTTTTTCTATATGTGAGCCCCCCCCCCCCCCCGCATTTTTTTTCTGTATGTGAGCCCCCCCCCCCTCAGCATTTTTTTGCTGGTTGCGCCACTGTTCACAACATATAATAAATATAATCCATGTTTGTTTTTATCAATGGTCAAACTATTGATGGACTTTTTTGTATTAGTTCACGCCGTTTTCTCAGTAAGAAATGACCTTCACTAATCAAATGTTAGAAAAAAATATGTTTAGATCTGTCAGATTGAGATATCAATTCTATTGGTGGCTATTGAGGAAGTTATTTCAATGTGGTGATTATTTCATACAGTTCGGGAAAATGTTTAGAGAAAACAACTTTTTTTGGTTATTTGCTGAATTCTTCAATGCACACGATATTTTTTATATTTAACAGTTTTGTCGGCTGTCATAGGTAAAAATGAACATTTCAACGATGCGGTACAGAAATAAATGTGTTATTTTTGGAGGAGTGGGGTAGGCTTTAAACAGAGACTATCAGAGATATTTCTGGGCTCCAGAGACTTCAGAGATATTTCAGGGGTCCAGAGACTGTCAGAGATATTTCAGGGCTCCAGAGACTTCAGAGATATTTTATGGCTCCAGAGACTTTCAGAGATATTTCAGGACTCCAGAGACTTTCAGAGATATTTCAGGGCTCCAGAGACTGTCAGAGATATTTCAGGGCTCCAGAGTCTGTCAGAGATATTTCAGGGCTCCAGAGACTTCAGAGATATTTCAGGGCTCCAGAGACTTCAGAGATATTTTATGGCTCCAGAGACTTCAGAGATATTTCAAGGCTCCAGAGACTTCAGAGATATTTCAGGGCTCCAAAGACTGTCAGAGATATTTCAGGACTCCAGAGACTGTCAGAGATATTTCAGGGCTCCAGAGACTGTCAGAGATATTTCAAGGCTCCAGAGACTTCAGAGATATTTCAGGGCTCCAAAGACTGTCAGAGATATTTCAGGGCTCCAGAGTCTGTCAGAGATATTTCAGGGCTCCAGAGACTTCAGAGATATTTCAGGGCTCCAGAGACTTCAGAGATATTTTATGGCTCCAGAGACTTCAGAGATATTTCAAGGCTCCAGAGACTTCAGAGATATTTCAGGGCTCCAAAGACTGTCAGAGATATTTCAGGACTCCAGAGTCTGTCAGAGATATTTCAGGGCTCCAGAGACAGACAGAGATATTTCAGACATTTGTTTGGACTGAAATGTTTGAGAAGCCGCTGACCTAGATTATATAAACCAGTGACGTCACTAAGTCGAGACTGGGTTTTTTGTTCGGAACTGCTGAGTTCAACCAAACCTGGCATACTTTTTTTTGTTCTTTACTTATCTAAATATTTGTGTGGCCTTGAGAGATAGCACTTTTTATAGGCGTAGTTTTTGTTTTTAGATATTTAAGTTAATTTATACAGTCTAGTATTTTAAAAATTAAGTAAATCAGTCTCTTCCAAGAAGGGTGACAGAGGGCTATTTGTATGTCCAGAGAAATTTCGAAAATTTTAGCACCATTATGGAAATACATATTTGATCTTGAACTTCTATTAACAGATTGGGTTCCATACAATGCCCACATCCTAAAACTTTTTTTTGTCATCTGACGTGAAAGTAGTTCTGCAGTAGTACACAATTTTAATTTCACACGGGCACAGCTTCCCAATCCCATTCCCAGGGAGGATACTCAAACCACCCGTCCCACGTCACTCCGTCCCCCAGCCATTCGCCCCTGCCCGCCTCGGTCACCTTCCGGACCAGCACTCCTCCATCCACCCCCCCAAATGTCCAATCGCTACATACCCCCACCACCCATTCCTTACCCTACCCACTCCCCCACTTCGTCCCCAGTACCGTAAGTGAATGGCTTTGATAATAATTCACTCTTATGTTGCTCATATGTACTTTAATTATTTAGGTGTTTAGTTTTATTTACAGATAATGGCAATAATAAACTGTTGTCATGGCATAATGAATAAGGATTGATGAGCATTTGGTACGTTGTTTGTAACAACTTTATAAACTAGTTACCTAAAGATTTTCAATTGACAATAATGGGCGTATTAATGGGGGGGGGGGCATTTTGAAAAAATGTCTTATAAGAGGGGGGGGGGCCTTTGCTCCCCCCCCCCTTGCATTTAAAAAAAAATGTCATAAAGTTGTTATTTGGCCTCCCCCCTGGAAAATTTTTGCCCCCCCCCTGGAAAAATTCCTAGCGACGCCCATGTTCACAATACACCCAAGCAATCATGGGCGCAACCGATGTACGGGTCATGCGGGTCCGGACCCTACCAAAAATCAAGCCACTGGTTTTCGAGCCTACCAAAATTTGGGGACAGACATACCAATTTTCATCTTCCCTAATATTTTGGACCCTACCAACTTCAACAAACTGGTTGCGCCCCTGCGTGTAATGTTTTGGAAGGGCATAAAAATATAATGCACACCTGCTGTACATAAGTGATCTATTGTTAGAACATAAAGGACTAAGTCATCGAAATAAAATAGGTTGATATAAACAGGCTTGAACCCGCGATGGCGACAGTCACTCTACCATGAACTACTCCTTACATAATTTACTTCCGTTTACTGTTCCAGTCGCTTGTCTTTGTTTCCCCGTGGTGTCTTATCTATCAGCTAAGGTTTGGAAGAATGAAGGTGCTCTACAAAACCGCCACATTAGTGCTTTCAAAGAAATGAACATTTCATACTTACCAATATAACACTAACCGCTGAAACAAGATAACTGCAGATTATGAAGACATACGTTTTTGTGGTGTCTGCTCATTACGATACGACTTATTAAACATACATTACCTGTGTCTCTTTGTTCGTTTTTATGTATCTACTAGCTGTACCCTGCAAAACCTTGCCTTAGAATTATATCCCCTTAGCCTTGATCGGTAGGCTAGGTTATTTTTGGTTTCGGGCAGATCCGATTTTTTTATGATTGTATTTTAAACTCGAATATTAATTATTTACTTTTTTTTAATCGCAGATCCCAAATCACTATTATTCTATTAGATTTATTATTTTTTTGTTTTTATTATCAAAGCCAAAGGGTGGACAAACCTTTTGTTTCGCGGGTTACAATGGGCTCACACGTTTTTATTGAAGTAGCCGAGTTTTTATATCAACCAATAAAAATTATGCGCCGACTGGATGAAACAATCTCATTGTCCGCTGGTCGTAATTCATCCATGCAGGGATTAATCCTGTTTACACGGAGCAGACATTACAGTGCTCTGTCAAGTAGATCATTACGGCTTTGTGCTATACTTTGTGCATTAAGTACTTTGTGCTATACTTTTTGCATTAAGTAATTTGTGCTATACTTTTTGCAGTACTTTGTGCTATACTTTGTGCTATACTTTGTGCATTAAGTATTTTGTGCAGTACTTTGTGCTATACTTTGTGCATTACTTTGTGCAATATTTTGTGCATTAAGTACTTTGTGCAATACTTTGTGCAATACTTTGTGCATTAAGTACTTTGTGCAATACTTTGTGCAATACTTTGTACAATACAAATCACATATGTTCTACCCAGCGGCGTAACTAGGATTAGTGCCCCCACCCCCCGGTGCTCTTTTAAAAAAAACCCAGCCTATTTTCCCATATAAAAACATGACATTGATTGATGAGACTGACACCCCTTTAGGGTGGCAAAGTGACGCCACGGATAAACCCCCCATCTCCAATCTATTTACGCTTACTCCACTCACATCACGTCTCTAAAAATGATCTTTAAACAGTTTATCTTAACACCTTTGATAGCATCGATCAAAAGAATATCGCCATTACATTTTTAAGTTCAATTAGTCGCACCTCCTCTCTCTGTCATTCCCCAGTCAATTTAACACAAATGTTTTTAAAACGAAATAATCCAGGATGGAAAATGTGTTTTTTTAAAAATTTATTTCTTGCACCACAGCGCTGATTAGCTTCCATAACATAAGTCCTTTACAAACTTCTGAACTCTACATAATCAATGATCAAATCAGAGTTATCCCCCTGCCATGTTGGTCTCCAGGCGTTGTGAGCTCTCCAGAACTCTTCCATGGCTCGAGGTGAATTGTTGATCCATGGCTTGGTGACGCCCCCGTAATGGTTTCCGTCCTGGAAAAATCCGCTGGTTCCGCCAACAGCCACGTTAAACATTATATAGAACTGTTTAAAAATGGATAAGCAATAATAAAAATTCTTATAATTGAATAATTCAAAGCTTTAACGAGCTTAATTTGATAGATAAATCTCTCAATTCCCAATTCATGTGGAAAAGGTAACATCTTTTTGACCTTTTTGCCTTATATAAGCTCTATTGATAATTGAAGCAAGTTTAAAATTTTACAAATATTTTGTTTTTGATTTCTCGACAATGAAATAATTAAAACCTGTCAGTTGCCTATCAGTGCCGATAAAAATAAAACAACCTGCACAGATGTTTTTACAAATGAATAGAGATGATCACTTATTAGTTATCTAATGCAAGTATTTTTATTTATTTCTTTTCTTTTTAAAAATTAAAATGTGTTTAATTACTTACTCAAAGTAGTTTTATTCACATTGTCTAATGAGATCTTAAAGTGATATACACATACACACACATACACACACATATGTATATATATATATATATATATATATATATATATATATATATATATATATAGATAGATAGATAGAAATGACACTAAAACAACAATATTAAAGAACAAACAAATCGTTTATAGATATAATACAGTAGATAATATCATTGATAGAATTTGGTAGATACTATCATAGACTGAATACAGTAGAGATTATCATAGACTGAATACAGTATAGACTATCATAGATTGAATACAGTAGAGACTATCATTGAATGAATACAGTAGAGATTATCATATATTGAATACAGTAGAGACTATCATTGAATGAATACAGTAGAGACTATCATATATTGAATACAGAAGAGCCTATCATATATTGAATACAGTAGAGACTATCATTGAATGAATACAGTAGAGACTATCATATATTGAATACAGAAGAGACTATCATAGATAGATATAAATGACACTAAAACAACAATATTAAAGAACACACAAATCGTTTATAGATATAATACAGTAGATAATATCATTGATAGAATTTGGTAGATACTATCATAGACTGAATACAGTAGAGATTATCATAGACTGAAAACAGTAGAGACTATCATAGATTGAATACAGAAGAGACTATCATATATTGAATACAGAAGAGACTATCATATATTGAATACAGAAGAGACTATCATATATTGAATACAGTAGAGACTATCATTGAATGAATACAGTAGAGACTATCATTGAATGAATACAGTAGAGACTATCATTGAATGAATACAGTAGAGACTATCATATATTGAATACAGAAGAGACTATCATTGAATGAATACAGTAGAGACTATCATATATTGAATACAGAAGAGACTATCATATATTGAATACAGTAGAGACTATCATTGAATGAATACAGTAGAGACTATCATTGAATGAATACAGTAGAGACTATCATTGAATGAATACAGTAGAGACTATCATATATTGAATACAGAAGAGACTATCATTGAATGAATACAGTAGAGACTATCATATATTGAATACAGAAGAGACTATCATAGATATATATATAAATGACACTAAAACAACAATATTAAAGAACAAACAAATCGTTTATAGATATAATACAGTAGATAATACCATTGATAGAATTTGGTAGATACTATCATAGACTGAATACAGTAGAGATTATCATAGACTGAATACAGTAGAGATTATCATAGACTGAATACAGAAGAGACTATCATTGAATGAATACAGAAGAGACTATCATAGATTGAATACAGTAGAGACTATCATATATTGAATACAGAAGAGACTATCATATATTGAATACAGTAGAGACTATCATTGAATGAATACAGTAGAGACTATCATTGAATGAATACAGTAGAGACTATCATTGAATGAATACAGTAGAGACTATCATATATTGAATACAGAAGAGACTATCATTGAATGAATACAGTAGAGACTATCATATATTGAATACAGAAGAGACTATCATAGATATATATATAAATGACACTAAAACAACAATATTAAAGAACAAACAAATCGTTTATAGATATAATACAGTAGATAATACCATTGATAGAATTTGGTAGATACTATCATAGACTGAATACAGTAGAGATTATCATAGACTGAATACAGAAGAGACTATCATTGAATGAATACAGAAGAGACTATCATAGATTGAATACAGTAGAGACTATCATATATTGAATACAGAAGAGACTATCATATATTGAATACAGTAGAGACTATCATTGAATGAATACAGTAGAGACTATCATATATTGAATACAGAAGAGACTATCATATATTGAATACAGTAGAGACTATCATTAAATGAATACAGTAGAGACTATCATATATTGAATACAGTAGAGACTATCATTGAATGAATACAGTAGAGACTATCATAGATTGAATACAGTAGAGACTATCATTGAATGAATACAGTAGAGACTAGAGTTTCTCCTTTCTGCATATTACTGACGACAGTTAACAAATGAATCAACTGATACCTGTGTATGTGTTTGCTAGTTTAATCCCAACACCTCGTACTTAATTTTGCTTACAACCATTGAGTCCAGTACAATACTCACCTCTTGGTCAAATGGTGCCATGTGGCCATCTGATCCCCACAAATTGTTGCCAGAAAATCCTCCCCATTGCCAGAATCCACCAGCAGGTGGCACCACTGACATGATCTGTTGATTGTCTATGAATGTCCTGGCAACAGACAGACAAACAACAACAATATACATGTAATACATACACACACACACACACATATATATATATATTATATATATATATATGTAATTAAAGATATCAGCATAGATTTAGTATACCTTACAGTTTAAAGATGATAAATAACAAATCACTGGTTTAACTACTTAAGAAACCTCAGCTGATACATAATATTGTATTAACCCAAAGTTGATCATTTTGGTGGTGATTGGTATAAAAATTGGTATCATTTCAAATTGAGCTTGAGATAATGTTAAACTTTAAAGTTATTTGTTGAATCATTTTTTTTTCCCAACAAGCACTTTTGTTATGGTATAACTTTACACTTGTTCAGTATCAACAATCTACAACTATATCATATAAATGAAATATATCATATAACTATATCATATAGCTTTATATATATATATGTATATATATATATATATAAAACTATATCGTATATCTATATCATATAAAAATATCATATAACAATATCATAAAGCTATATAAATATCAAGCAACTATATCAACAACTATATTATACAACAATATCATATAACTATATCATATAACAATATCATAATAATTATTTCAACCAAATCTTAATTTGTTTTATTATGTAAGCCTTCAGAAAAAAATGAAATGAATTATATTACTAAGATAATAAACAGAGTGTATAAATTCCTCAATTTACAATCACATCACTTATAACAAAACCAGCATTTAATAAGTGATATTTTAAATATAATTAAGTAAACACAGTTTTTTAAACTTACAGAATATGGTCATTAGTCCACTCCAGTCTCCAGACATGAAACTCGTTGTGCCAGTTGTTGGACTTCCTGTCATTTTATTTTTATAAAAATAAAAGAAAATGTCAACACTGTTTAGTCTCTGTCCACTAATACTGTCAACACTGTTTAGTCTCTGTCCACTAATACTGTCAACACTGTTTAGTCTCTGTCCACTAATACTGTCAACACTGTTTAGTCTCTGTCTATTGTCTACTAGTACTGTCAACACTGTTTAGTCTCCGTCTATTGTCCACTAGTACTGTCAATACTGTTTAGTCTCTGTCCACTAATACTGTCAACACTGTTTAGTCTCTGTCTATTGTCCACTAGTACTGTCAATACTGTTTAGTCTCTGTCCACTAATACTGTCAACACTGTTTAGTCTCTGTCTATTGTCCACTAGTACTGTCAATACTGTTTAGTCTCTGTCCACTGATACTGTCAACACTGTTTAGTCTCTGTCTATTGTCTACTAGTACTGTCAATACTGTTTAGTCTCTGTCCACTGATACTGTCAACACTGTTTAGTCTCTGTCTATTGTCTACTAGTACTGTCAATACTGTTCACATTAAACTATATTGGAGGGCTGATGAGGGGGGCTTTTCAGATAGTAAATTTAATATCAACGACCAAACATAAAAAAAGTTAATTTAATAATAAAATTTAGTTTTTTTTTTTCGCTTTTAGCTATTTATGAAATGTTACTATAACATGTTTTATATCACAATGAAATATATACGTTTATTTAAGTTTTTGACCACTACTACACGTTTATTATAGTTTTTGACTAGCACCCAACGTTAATTTTAGTTTTTGACCAATACAATATGTTTATTTCAGTTTTTGACTTGTGATATCCGTTAAATGCCATTTATTTAACGACATCAGACTAAAAAAAATTGCCACTATTCTTGCTAAATATACACAATCATTTAGAAAATGTGTCTTTCACATACACTATAATGAGAACCACCAGTGTGTGATTTTAAAAACAAACAAATCTGACAAGCAAATCTAACGAGAGAGAGAGAGAGAGAGAGAGAGAGAGAGAGAGAGAGAGAGAGAGAGAGAGCGAGAGAGCGAGAGAGAGAGAGCTCTGGGTTATAATTCTGAAAGACTCATTGGATATTCATGGACTACGTGTTGACTTTATAATTGTATAATATTTGCTTATGTTTAATAACAAAATAAGATAAAAATCATTTGACTGACCTCTCACCATGTGTCTGCATAAATCTGTTCTGGTCAGCTGAAGGCCCCCAGTGTAGCGTACTGGTCACAGTTTTAACACCAATGTCACCGTCATTACCTGCATAGAAATGCCCGTCAATTAACCAATCTTCGCGTCAATATAATCTAATTAAAGTAACATTTCTAATATATTTCTACTTAGTATGTCGGAGTGAACGCACAATTTTTTTCAAGGAATACATTGACTGAAATTTTTTTTTTTTTTTAAAGTTAAACAGACAACAACGAAGACTCAACAATGTGGTTAATATGGGAATCTATACAAAACTATGTCAGATATCAAGTTAGAGCCCATTGGTCATAATTTAGCATCACTTACCCCAAGATTCCATGATGTCAATTTCTCCAGATCTAGGCCAAGTTCCGTAACGATCAGTTTTCGGCATCATCCATATTGCTTTATAAATAGATCAAAATACTTCAACAACTGATAAACTAAGAATAGTTGATAATGTTTAAAAGTCAAAGAAAAGACAGTGAGTGGCTAATGACAGAGGGTAACTAACGACAGAAAGTAGCTAATGACAGAAAGTAGCTAAAGACAGAAAGTAGCTAAAGACAGAAAGTAGCTAATGACAGAAATAGCTAAAGACAGAGAGCGGTTAAAGACAGAAAGTAGCTAATAACAGAGAGTTGGTAAGCTAATGAAATAAAATAACTAATGTTATATACAGCGTATGTATTTCCAAATTATCACAAATCATTAAAGGAGAAAATATTTTCCTATGTAGAAAAAGTAAAGTTGAAATAAAAAAATGTTTTATATTAGTAAGATTGTTGATATCTAGAACTAAACTTCAGTTTTAACTTTGTTAGTGTTTCTAGGATCGTATATTGAAAATTGTTTACATGACATTGCTGCATTGCATGAATGATGGGCGTGTCACAAGTTAATTACTCATGTCCATAGATTAAACAGTACAATAATTATCTATACTTTTATGATACATTAGCTCAAATGATAATTTTTAAAAATTTTGTTTTATTATGATTGATGCTAATAATTTACTGTAAAAAAAACTATTTTTTAATGAATTGATTTAGTTTGTATACACTTTTAATATTGAGGCAAATCAATTTTCTAGTAGTTTTAATATATCAAATACAACAGCGGAGTGATATGATTTTTGTTTGCTTTAGTTAGGTAAGAAAAATGTAAGTGACTACAATGTACATGTTAGTAGGTTTTAAAAAGATAGTAGCCAACTTTTAAAATAAAAGTACTTACCTGGCCACAGCCAATCGCCTCTTGGTATTTTAGCTCTGACCTCAATGGTACCAAATCTGAGGGTGGGAGCACTCTTTACTTTGCCGGACATGACAGGTGGCAGAATGCCATTAGTACCGTCCCTGACACAGCCATTGAGGTCAGAAATAGTACACATACCAAACAATGCTGAGGACGGTCAGTTTAACATTGAAGTCAGAAAAAGTACTAAAACCAAACAAGGTAAGGAAGAAAAAGTACTAAAACCAAACAAGGTAAGGATGGTCAGTTTAACATTGAGGTCAGGCATAGTAAACATACCAATAACATCATTCACATAAAGTAAAGCAAAACTGAATAGTTCAGTATGACACCCCATATTTGGTCAATTTAAAAGCTTCGATCAATCCTCTTGACAAAAGTTTATCTGTCTACTATGCCATCACCAAAGTCTCAAGTCATCTTACATCCCATTTATTACTGAGTAGGACAGATACAAATCCTATTTCCTCACCATTCATATCCATGTGTCCGTGGTAAAGAAAATTTTCATCAAATCTGGAATCTTCGACTGTTGGTATCTGAGGGATGAAATAGTAAGCCATCGATTTAGTAGAGACATTGGTTGTTTTATTAATCCTCCCTCCTTCCCTTCTCTCTATCAAATCTTTTTTTTTTTAATATGTATAACCGAGTATGTGCCATCAAAATCAACATTATATAATGAGGAAATCATAATATATATAATAGCAATTTGGGTTCTGTGTTTAACCGAAAGTAGAGAATCAATACAATAGTATTCCAGTTTAAAATACAATCTTGAAAAAAAAATCGATCAAGCCGAAAGGGATATAACTCTATGCAAATGTTTTGCAGGGTACAGCTAGTTTTAATTAGATCTAAATTTTGTAGATACTCATTGGACATGTGAAACAAACATCTGATTATATATTACTGTGAGTCAAATATGATACTTTAATGACAAACTAACATTAAATATTTTTGTGGATATTCCTTTCACTTTAAACTTATAAGACCAATTTTACATATCATTAAAAAGAAATTCCATACATTAGCCTCATCCATCAATTAAACAACTTTGTATTCATTATATTTATAAATAAACTAAATAAAAGAATATATCCCAAGTTATCTCTCCTTAACTTGTTATTGTATTATTCCCCTTTGGTATTGTCCCCTTCACCTTTACTTTGGCGGGAAACTGCCCATGCCGTTGTTGGAATTGTTGGTGGCCAATGTCTGTCACTGACCGGCTAGCAGACGTTGGCCGTAACACACATATATTTGCTTGAATCTGGCATGGGAGATGTGTAATGTGCTATGTATTTGAAATGTGTAATGTGATGTGTATTTGAAATGTTTAATGCACTGTGCGTTTGAAATGTTTAGTGTACTGTGTATTTGAAATGTGTCATGTACTGTGTGTTTGAAATGTGTATTGTACTGTGTATTTGAAATGTGTAATGTGATGTGTATTTTAAATGTGTCATGTACTGTGTATTTGAAATGTGTAATGTACTGTGTATTTGAAATGTGTCATGTACTGTGTGTTTGAAATGTGTAATGTACTGTGTATTTGAAATGTGTAATGTGATGTGTATTTGAAATGTATCATGTACTGTGTATTTGAAATGTGTAATGTACTGTGTATTTGAAATGTGTAATGTACTGTGTATTTGAAATGTGTAATGCACTGTGTATTTGAAATGTGTAATGTGATGTGTATTTGAAATGTGTCATGTACTGTGTATTTGAAATGTGTAATGTGATGTGTATTTGAAATGTGTAATGTGCTATGTATTTGAAATGTGTAATGTGATGTGTATTTGAAATGTGTAATGTGCTATGTATTTGAAATGTGTAATGTGATGTGTATTTGAAATGTGTAATGTGATGTGTGTTTGAAATATGTAATGTGCGGTGTATTTGAAATGTGTAATGAGCTGTGTGTTTGAAATGTGTACTGTGCTGTGTGTTTGAAATGTGTACTGTGCTGTGTGTTTGAAATGTGAATATGCTGTGTGTTTGAAATATGTAATGTGCGGTGTATTTGAAATGTGTAATGAGCTGTGTGTTTGAAATGTGTAATGTGCTGTGTATTTGAAATGTGTAATCTGCTGTGTATTTGAAATGTGTAATGCGTATTCATTTGTGTCATACGAACAAATGACCACATAGCTTTAGCTGACCCACTAAGAGATTCACGCACGATATTTTAACTATTTTGTTTTCATTAGTTACTGATCGTGACGTCAGAGACGTTGAAATGATCTACAATACTCTCTTTCTCTCTCTCTCTCTATATGTATATATGTAAGCCACCCTTTTTCCAAAATTTTCAAGCCCAAAAAGTAGGGGGGGGGGATGGACCAGACAGTGATGATGAGTGTATGAGTCATTATTATGAATCTTGAATTTTGTTTCTTTGTAAATTTTCTTTCTTTATAACTTGTTTCTCTAAAAAAATATTTGTTTCAAAACTTCACGATCCGAAATTTTGGGGGGCTGGGGGGGGGGAGCTTATACAAAGGGGGTGCTTATACATGGGGAAATATGGTATATATATATACTCTATTGTTTAATATTTAATATTGAAAACTTACAGGGTGAATATGTAACTGACCATCGCGTACAAAGATGTTTTTAGGGTCATTTGTGTACACTTGAAACTCTCCATTCTGAAAAATAATCATAAGGTTGATTTTTCAATTCAGATTGATTTAGTCGAGATATTCTTTTTGTACAAGTAATTCACAATAAGTGATAGGACGGTGTCAGAATTATCAATGAACAATGCCAATTTGACTCCGATTCGTCCATAAAACATCGAGTCTCGATTCCGATTACAGTTTCATTAAAATACAGCCAACAATGGACATGAGATACTCTCTCTCTCTCACAAACACACAAACACACACACACACACACACTGGCATACACGCATATTTAATTACATAAATAACTAATTCGCTGACACGTAAACATAACTTTAATAGTTACACAAATATGTAGATAGGAGATACACATCTATTGATAGCACCTGAGATGCACATATATTGACAGGAGATGCGCAAATATTGACAGGAGATGCGCAAATATTGACAGGAGATGCGCATATATTGACAGGAGATACGCATATATTGACAGGAAATGCACATATATTGACTGGAGATGCGCATATATTGACAGGAGATGCGCAAATATTGACAGGAGATGCACATATATTGACAGGAAATGCACATTTATTGACAGGAGATGCAAATATTGACAAGAGATGCACATATATTGACATGAGATGCTATTTTAGTACACCACCATGTGCACAGCTGACATCAGAATTTTAAAATATAAAATTTAAAATAACGAGACACAGATACGAACATGTACACAAATGACGTAAAATGACAAAATACCACTTGCGTACAATGTACAGTCACTGTACATTCATACGAGCAGGTATTTGTACCTTCTGTACAGTCACGTTACCAATCGATCTTGTACAGTTTGGTATCTTGCTGTGCACTGATGTTATTGCCTGTCGTTATGTGAATGTTAATAAATGAATGGATGATTTATCAAACTAGAGGAGGTAATGATATATGTGCACCACAATGTGACATCACACACTTCATCACAACGAGATCAGATGCCGTTATACGTGTACACCGTGTGTACAAATGACGTCATGGGTGGAAATAGAATCGAAAATTAGGTTGAAAATCCTACGATTTGATTCCGATAACAGCAAAATGTACCTATTTGTTTTTTTTTATTCCAATGCTTCGTTTCATTACTTATTACAACACAAGGTTATGACATTATTTTACACATTAATTTATAAATTGTTATGGCTCCCTCGGTGCGTTAGCGCACCGTGCAGTTTTATAGTTGAACGCAATGACGTAGGTTAGCAACAAGGAGATATAGTGACATGAAAGCCGGCAACAGAGTGGCCATGGTTGTTGTTGTCTGTGTTTATGATTAGTAAATACTCTTGAAAGGAACCCATGCCTGTGTTATTTGTTTAATAACATTAGAAGAGTATACAACAATATTATACAAGCATTACATTCATTATAAATATGGAAATATGAATAAAATAAATATCAATACTTACATATCCTCCATACATTGAGACTTCATAGCTCCACCTGCCCCTGTCAAAACTGTTGAAATCATCTCTGAAGATTACCGCCCTTATACGTCGTGGCGATGGGATCTCCACTGCTCTGTGATGAACTACAGGAAGTATAAACCGATTCATCGAATGACTCTAACAATTAGATATTTTTACACTTTTTTCACATTGTTTTTTTTATGTTCTTATTTATTTGTACGATTGTTTCTGTGTTGTCATTTCTTTTGACTAGACAGAGACTACAGATTCAAACAGAGATCTTCAGGGGGGGGGGCCCTAAATATAAACTATTTGTTAAAGCCCCCCCCCCAAGAATCATATTTCATTGAAAGGGTTCACTTGTTGGCCCCCCCCACCCACATTTCAACGTGTCATGGGTGGGTCTCTATATGGTGACCTAATTTACCAATGTATCAAAGCGATACTTCGTGTGAGCCGTGTAAATTACAATGGGAGTCTGTAATGAGGTGTAATTACACTGGTATATGTTTCTGACAAGCATCATGTTACTAGCATCAAACACATTTGTGTGTATTTAGATTTTTACAAGAAAACAAATTTAATTCGAAGCATAAAAACTGAAAAAAAATTATCGTAACATAATTAAAATCTGAGCCACCTGAATTTTATATTATCATCATGTGAATGTTTGTATTACAGTATTAGAATCATCAAATGTTAACAATTAAATCCCAAAAGAATTATTATTGAATTTTCGAAATATCACGATATTGCAGATCATTTATTAGAAATTCTATAACAAAATGCATATGAGTATGTAAAATTAATTCTAAAGTCAATTGAATCAATATATTAATATAGTGAAATTATATTAAACAGGTTTTCATTTATATAAATTAGAGTATGTTATAAAGGTCTAGATGTTTGTTTTCATGCGCCCAACGTTTTTCGTTTTTATAAAAATCAGAAGCTCTTAGAAAGTCTATTACTATTAACCATGTGACCAATTTATTCAGAAAATATTTTCTGCTTTTTACTACGCAAGAAAAACGTTGTTTTTTATAAGATATTTTTTTTTATAATGTAATTTTTACTTTCTACTTTTTAGTTAAAATATCTTTTTATAATGTAATTTTTTTCAATTAATACGAAGAGTTAAAAAATTAAGGTTGCTAGAACATATCGGAGAGCTCTGACGTCACACGTGTTCAGGCGTAAAAGAATTCTTTTTTTCGCCACAATAATTTTATTTTTAAAAAAATACTTAAGAAACTCATGAAATCATAATGAAATAGTAAGAATATTGCATTGTCATCGGGTTCTGAGCTATATTGAAAGTATCAGAGCTAGAGCTTTTCGGAAAGTGGTCTAAAATTGGTGCTAAATTCCGTTACTGTGTACTATATTTAGCACCAGTAGTTTCCCTTGATTTGTGACCTTTTCGCCATATATATTTAATTTTATTTATTAAGAAACTCATCAAATCATAATGAAATAGTAAGAATATTGCATTTTCATCGGGTTCTGAGTTTTATTGAAAGTATCAGAGCTATAGCTTATCGGGAAGTGGTCTAAAATTGGAATGCCAAATTTCGCGGACAGACTAACAAACAAACAGACAAGAAGTGAAGAGAAACGTTGTAAAAAAAACAACACGTTTGAAAAAATTGGATTTTTTTACCGTTTATAAATGAAGTAAAAAGAAACACACAAATAAGTTTCATCTTTTTTGATTGTAGAAAGTTGGTAAATAACGTAGATGTAAATGAAATTAAATGACATAAAATTGACATAATAACACCTACAAATTAAATGACATACAGTTGACATACTAACACCTACAATTTAAATGACATACAGCTGACCTACTAACACCTACAGTCAACTTACGTGGCGTGAACTGTGACTTTTCCGTCAGGTCGATAATTTTACCTTCAAAATCGTACAAAATGGCGTACGCAGAGATGACGTCAGAGCTGGCCACTTTAAAAGAGCTGGTCCTGTACTGCCACACATCATCTAGCACCAACAGAAGTAAACACGGGAGTGAGAATAGAAAAAAAAATAACCCATGCAAATTTTTTCCCCAAGAAACAACGACTCAAAAAAAAAAATCCCCCAACGAAGTTATCTGTTGAAAAGAAATAATAATTTTAAATGTCCGTCTGAATGACGTCATTTGTACTTCGTTTAAAATTTGGTTATTTATTTTTTTTTTTTAATAAAGAAGTTACAGCTTTTTTTAAAGCTTGTATTTTAACTTACTTTCTGATTTGTTGTTTTTGGTCGTTTATTTAAAATCTAGAAACTTAATTTTAGATCTCTTCTTGTAAGAAACAAAGTTAATTACTTTTTTTGATAATGCTTATAATAGGGAAGTATTCGGATGTAGATTATCTCGTCAAAGAAAAACGAAAGCACAGCAAATAATGAAACTATTTTAGTCTTATAAACAGAGCCGAATTAGACAATAGCAATTTTAATTATTTTATATAGAACGTAACTATTTTAAACTAGCTGTTCCCTGCAAAACTTTTGCATAGAGTTATATTCCCTTCGGTTTGATCAGTAGGCTGGGTTATTTTTGGTTTCGGACAGATCCGATTTTTTCATTATTTTTATTACTATTGTCTACGTTTGAGTATTTTAAACTGGAATACTTTTGTAATAATTCTTTACTTTCGATTTAACGCAGAACCCACACCGCTATTATTTATATACATTAAAAAGATCATTGGTTCTCAAATTTTGACGCCTTGCGACCCACTGTGATCAGTTCTGGCGTCGTGACGCAAAGAGAAACCACGACGACAGAAATAGAATAAAATCTTCATTAATTGCATTCAGGGGCGCAACCAGTATGTTGAAGTTGGTAGGATCAAAAATATTAGCTAAGATGAAAATTGGTATGTCTATCCCCAAATTTTGGTAGGGTCGAAAACCAGTGGCTTGATTTTTGGTAGGGTCCGGACCCACGCGACCCGTACATCGGTTGCGCCCATAATTGCATTGACAGGTTTCCCTGTTGAATGTCTAGATTTGACAGTTTCCCTGTTAAATGTCTAGATTTGACAGGTTTCCCTGTTAAATGTCTAGATTTGACAGTTTCCCTGTTAAATGTCTAGATTTGACAGGTTTCCCTGTTGAATGTCTAGATTTGACAGGTTTCCCTGTTGAATGTCTAGATTGGACAGTTTCCCTGTTAAATGTCTAGATTTGACAGTTTCCCTGTTGAATGTCTAGATTTGACAGGTTTCCCTGTTGAATGTCTAGATTTGACAGTTTCCCTGTTGAATGTCTAGATTTGACAGGTTTCCCTGTTGAATGTCTAGATTTGACAGTTTCCCTGTTGAATGTCTAGATTTGACAGGTTTCCCTGTTGAATGTCTAGATTTGACAGTTTCCCTGTTAAATGTCTAGATTTGGCAGTTTCCCTGTTAAATGTCTAGATTTGACAGGTTTCCCTGTTAAATGTCTAGATTTGACAGTTTCCCTGTTGAATGTCTAGATTTGACAGTTTCCCTGTTAAATGTCTAGATTTGACAGTTTCCCTGTTAAATGTCTAGATTTGACAGTTTCCCTGTTAAATGTCTAGATTTGACAGGTTTCCCTGTTGAATGTCTAGATTTGACAGTTTCCCTGTTTAATGTCTAGATTTACAAACTTTTAGTTTATAGAAACAAATACAGAATCGTACTTGTTATTATTCATTTATAGATAATGTGTCCGTTAGCTATCAACTAACGAGTGGGTCGCTATACTCGCTTTGAGAAACAATGACTTAGGTTATCCAAAAGGTTATAGTAAATATCATTACTAACAATACAATATACACGATTCTAGACTTTTAATATGTCTTTACATGAGCCAATCAGGGCCCGATGAACGATTTTGTAGCCCCTAGGCACTATAGAGTCGTGGGTCCTAAGTTAAGATTGTAGATTTTAAAAAAAATATTTATTTTTCACTTTTGCAGGCCCTCTTTTTGTTTGTAGGCCATAGGCATGGTGATTATAATGCCTAGGCGTTATTCGGGCCGTGGAGCTAATAAATAACCAGGGCCGGCTCTGGGCATAGGCGACATAGGCAGCTGCCTAGGGCGCCAAATTGCTAGGGGCGCCAAATTTAAGAAAAAAAAACTTTCAAAAGAAGGGGCGGGCGTCCTAACAGATGACTGCCCTAGGGTGCCAAATTGCCTGGAGACGGGTCTGTAAATAACAATAAATAAGAAGGCCAAAAAAATAAACTATTAATCTGTTGATTTATTTGGGTACCTAAGCTGATTTTGTTTTGTTTTTTCATACCTTATCCATAATGTGTTAACATTAAACACACACAGACAGTTTCTATGAGAGTAGTAATGTTAACTTACTTGACTTTGTTGCGTGGCCAATACGTGTTGCGTCATCATTTACGTTGTAGAGTATTTCAACGTCTCTGACGTCACGATCAGTAACTAATGAAAACAAAATAGTTAAAATATCGTGCGTGAATCTCTTAGTGGGTCAGCTAAAGCAATGTGGTCATTTGTTCGCATGACACAAATAAATACACATTACACATTATAAATACACAGCAGATTACACATTTCAAATACACAGCACATTACACATTTCAAACATACAGCACATTACACATCACATTACACATTTCAAATACACAGTACATGACACATTTCAAATACACAGCACATTACACATTTCAAACACACAGCACATTACACATTCCAAATACACAGCACATTACATTTTCCAAATACACATTTAAACAATGGCATGGGCAGTTTACCGCCAAACTAAAGGTGAAGGTTATTGCGTGGGTACTTGAAGTGTAGGTAGATAATGATACAATTTCATCATTCATATTAATGCATGCTTGACCTTACAAAAACACAGGTCATAAGCACATTAAAAGGGAATAATACAATAACAAATCAAGGAAAGATAACTAGGGATAGGACATATACATACATAATTTATGAACAAGTCTTATTGTACAAAGTAATAGTTTACTTAGAGCTATTCAAACATTTCGAAAAAATATATAACTGACTTCATATACCTGTCAAAGTAAAGATCAAATCAGGTGGAGTGTAGCTAATGTCCAGCCTGGCTGCAGTACAGACTGAGATGACCAAGACGGTCAGTAAATACAAGCTGTCCATGTCCACTGAAAGGTGAGCCTATGTCAAGTCTACCTCGGTATAGTTATCCTATAATGACAAGTTGTATATATTTAAAATACACCTGCATTGGTTGCAGTGAGCTCCATTGACCTACAGTGGCCTGCGGTGACCTGCATTAACCTACAGTGGCCTGCAGTGACCTACAGTGGCCTGCATTGACCTCCATTGACCTGCATTGACCTAAAGTGGCCTGCAGTGACCTACATTGACCAACAATGCCTGCATGGACCTGCATTGACCTACAGAGGCCTGCATTAACCTACAGTGGCCTGCATTGACCTCCATTGACATACAGAGGCCTGCATTAATCTACAGTGACCTGCATTGACCTGCATTGACCTACAGAGGCCTGCAGTGACCTGCAGTTACCTCCATTGACCTACAGTGGCCTGCATTGACATGCAATGACCTACAGTAGCCTGCATTGACCTGCATTGACCTACAGTGGCCTGCAGTGACCTACAGTGACCTGCGTTGACCTGCATTGACCTACAGTGGCCTGCAGTGACCTGCGTTAACCTACAGTGACCTGCATGGACCTGCATTGACCTACAGAGGCCTGCATTAACCTACAGTGGCCTGCACTGACCTGCAGTGACCTACAGAGGCCTGCATTAACCTACAGTGACCTGCATTGACCTGCATTGACCTATAGAGTCATGCAGTGACCTGCATTAACCTACAGTGGCCTGCGGTGACCTACAGTGGCCTGCAGTGAACTGCATTGACCTACCGAGGCCTGCAGTGACCTGCAGTTACCTCCATTGACCTACAGTGGCCTGCATTGACATGCAATGACCTACAGTAGCCTGCATTGACCTGCATTGACCTACAGTGGCCTGCAGTGACCTACAGTGACCTGCGTTGACCTGCATTGACCTACAGTGGCCTGCAGTGACCTGCGTTAACCTACAGTGACCTGCATGGACCTGCATTGACCTACAGAGGCCTGCATTAACCTACAGTGGCCTGCACTGACCTGCAGTGACCTACAGAGGCCTGCATTAACCTACAGTGACCTGCATTGACCTGCATTGACCTATAGAGTCATGCAGTGACCTGCATTAACCTACAGTGGCCTGCGGTGACCTACAGTGGCCTGCAGTGAACTGCATTGACCTACCGAGGCCTGCATTAACCTACAGTGGCCTACATTGACCTCCATTGACATACAGTGACCTGCATTGACCTAAAGTGACCTGCAGTGACCTGCATTGACCTGCAGTGACCTACAGAGGCCTGCATTAACCTACAGTGACCTGCATTGACCTAAAGTGACCTGCAGTGACCTGCATTGACCTACAGTGGCCTGCATTGACCTGCATTAACCTACAGTGACCTGCATTGACCTACAGAGGCCTGCATTAACCTACAGTGGCCTGCAGTGACCTGCAGTGACCTACAGAGGCCTGCATTAACCTACAGTGACCTGCATTGACATGCATTGACATACAGAGGCATGCATTAACCTGCAGTGACCTGCATTGACCTGCATTGACCTACAGTGGCCTGCAGTGACCTACAGTGAGTGACCTGCAGTAACATACAGTGACCTGCAGTGACCTACGGTGACCTGCAGTGACCTACAGCTTCATGAAATCCCAAAAAAGGAATCATTGAATAGCGTTATAATGTGTCCACTACAGGTTAATTATGGTTGTTACAAATAACCATTTTATTTTGTTATTTTAGCTAATATAAAATATGTAAATGTAATGTGAATTAATGTTTACTTATTTTAATATGACTGTAATTTTTGAATTGCTGACTGTATTCAACAAATTTTATGTTGATATTTATTACTGCTTCTTCATATATCGCGTGCGGATAAACTGAACATTTATAACCTGGAAACCGTCTAAATATTTTATTTAACTTACCCTGAAGAGATTTAAACAACCATTGTCAAGCTCAATGCTTATCTGTTTATACAGGGAAAAAAATGTAAATGTACTTGACCTAAGTTTGTGTTTGTGTCTGACCTTCATTACAAGATAATTTACAAATAATTCAAAAAGTCTATAAAACAACAACATATAGCCCCACCTGTTTCTCGATCAGAGATTCCCAGATGTAAGAAATTAAATAAACAGATTTTGGAACATTGGTTATCTTTTATTGTTACATATGGTTGACTACTGCACCGAAAAGTTAACTTTCAAGTTAACAATATATATAAATAATAGCGGTGTGGGTTCTGCATTAAGTCGAAAGTAAAGAATTAATACAACAGTATTCCAGTTTAAATACAATCATGAAACAAATCGGATCTGCCCGAAACCAAAAATAACCTAGCCTACCGATCAAGCCTAAGGGGATATAACTCTATGCAAAGGTTTTGCAGGGTACAACTAATGATAAATTATTTCACTTCCAAGAATATCGATATTCATCGGTTGAATAATATTTTAAATTTATTTTTTTGTCCTATAGCTATCACGTACAATAAAGAGTCATGTAACATTCCTATGTGACTACCATATGTGTAAAAAAACTCAAATATAAACAAAAATACAATAATAAGTACCCCCCACCCCCAAACCAGCACACTTCACCCATTCCCGACTTCTGCAGACATGACACCAGAGTCTCAGACCCAACACCGGAACTAGACAAATGACGTCATTTCCAACACCATTAATGAACTTCATCAACTTAGTAATAACGTGATGGCCAAAATACAAAATAACTTTAAAATATGATCTTTTTATTTATTTTATAAAGCTTGATAAAACGCACGACGTTAAATTGGTAAACAAAGATATAAACAAACAATCTAGAATTAATGCAATCATTTGTTTAAAACTGTGACAGTAAACCCAGATTTTTGGATGAATTGTGTGAACGTCAACCCAGATTGTGGATCAATTGTGTGACAAATAAACCCAAATGAGCTGTGTAACCGTAGTGTTGTTTGTATGTTTGCCGTTTAAATTTAAGTAAATATGCGTTCCAGTTTTCATCGGGGGTAGCCGACTCTAGTTGGGGAAAGGCGGTGGGGCGTTGTGCTAACACACAATCCCTCTATATTCCATGGTTACATGAATTCCATGAATTCTACACTTCATCTGCCCCGATGGCCCCTGCAGATATCAACAAATGATGAACATGAAGATCAAGCTTTAAAAACAACATGGGCTTTCTACCATCTACCGGTGCAATCATTTCAGTTTATATAGGTATCAAGCTAATGGTTCAGACAAAAACTTTAAATAAATATATCTATTAAATAAGGGAAAATTGTAATCCTTTGGCTTAATTTGATGAACAGTTGTTTTTTTTAATCCAACGTTCTATCTCCAGCTGATATCTTCTTTAATCTTAATTTAACAATGTTATGAACAGATGAATTTAAAATTAACATAAAAATGTTTGAAAATAACACGATTAATATTCACAACTTGACATACTTTTAAGATTTGTAATTTATTATGTAATATAAAACTCCAAGGTTTAATAGTAAAATCATTTAAACTACAATCTAAAATCAGTCTAAAAAATGTAAATAAACAAATACTGTTAACGTCTTTATCCTTCATGTATCGGATCTAAACTTTGAATTTTGAGGTCATAGGCAAACAAAAAATTCTTTGTAGTGAGACATGAGTCATGAACAGAAGAATAAATTAAGTCAGCACAGCAATAAAAAGTTTTATTGATTTCATTTCATTTAACAAAATGAGATGTACAAGTCTACAAACTTCTGAACTCGACATAGTCAACTATCAAATCAGAGTTATCCCCCTGCCATGTTGGTCTCCAGGCATTGTGAGCTCTCCAGAACTCTTCCATGGCGCGAGGTGAATTGTTGCTCCATGGTTTGGTGACGCCCCCGTAATTGTTACCATCTGGGAAGAATCCCATGGTGCCGCCCACAGCCACGTTAAACATTAGGTAAAACTGTTTGGGAACAAAACAACGAATCAAAACAAAACAACGAATCAAAACAAAACAACGAATCAAAACAAAACAACGAATCAAAACAAAACAACGAATCAAAACAAAACAACGAATCAAAACAAAACAATAGACGACAAATGAATAAAGTTGAAATATAACACAAGTTCTGTTTCATTATTTCAAATAAAATGATCTATCAGCAGACATGTTCCATGTACTGACCATGCAAGTACAAATTCCCAATGTGCACACGTTACAAATTACGAGTAAGAGTAAGTACAAAGTAATGAAGTATGCAAGATGAAAGTAAAAGTAATCCAAAAATAAACTCGAGTACATGAACTACCCATGAACTGGTACTTGGTTAAACAAGAACAAGATACTTATGTCAGTCTATTAGCTTTGTATTTAATAGAAAGAACTGAGAAAATCTAGCCAATATTTTACAAGTTATCACACACACGTGCACATGATTTGACAAACAGTCTACTTACGTCTTGGTCAAATGGTGCCATGTGTCCACCTGATCCCCACAGATTGTTGCCAGAAAACCCTCCAAATTGCCAGAACCCACCACCAGGTGGCACCACTGACATGATCTGTTGATTGTCTATGAATGTCCTGGGAAAAAATCCAATATATACAAACAGAAAGCTGTACATACATCAAAAATATGATGCAAACTAAATTATCTACGGATACACTAAATTAAGATGTACTAGTCCTTACATTAAATAAAAATTCACTAGTCTGTACACTACATACAGATTCGCTAGTCTGTACACTACATAAAGATTTACTAGTCTGTACAATACATAAAGATCTACTAGTCTGTACACTACATAAAGATTTGCTAGTCTGTACAATACATAAAGATTCACTAGTCTGTACACTACATAAAGATTTACTAGCCTCTTGTTAATTGTTATACTGTCGTCAGACTAAAACTAACTTCGATTTGTTTAAATAAATTAAATAAACCACCCAATACAGACAAACAAAACAAATAAAAAAAAGTCCGAGCCCTATTAATAACAGTTCATAGTGGTGTGAACATTTTAAACTTTTATAAAACATAATATAATAGCTTACAAAATATGCTGTTCTGTCCACTCCAGTCTCCAGACATGGAAGTCATTGTGCCAGTTATTGGACTTTCTGATTTTTGGTAAATAAATAAAAAAAAGTTATAATGGATTTTGTAAATGCTGATGTTTGCCAAAATAATATTTTATTTTTTAATGTTCAGTAAAGAGATAAAATTCAGAACTGTATTTATGTAGGTAACATAAAAAAGCTAAGTATAGTACTAATACATATTATATACTAACTAGCTGTACCCTGCAAAGCTATGCATAGAGATAATACTATTATTCAACTTTGATACCTATTTGTAATGTCATGAACGAAATTAAAAATCTAATTAGTTGTTGTTTCTTGTCTATAAAACAACCAGAATTATTAATTCAAAAAGTAATGTTACAGAATGATATATACGAATGAATGCCCGAACTTGATTGTTACATCTGTATAGAACTTTTCGTTGAGTTGCTGTCTCCACTGAGCAAGTTTTTTTTTTTGCTTTAATTTAGAGTTTTGTTTAATGAACTTCCAACACAGCCATCCGCCCCCCTACCCCCCACACACACACATGTATTAGTCTAATTTTCAAGAAATCGATCTTATGATGATTACACCCCAAGTCGTAAGTCAGAAGATTGTCTATCTATCCGGTCATCCAGGTACAAATAAATACACGTACTTGTACTCGCTATTTACACTCTGACGGGTTGAATATAAATATTTCAATCATTTACTTCCCGATGTGTCTGATCGAGCTGAAATTTGTGCAAACTTGTGTTTTTGTTTATTATGACCATACGTGAATTATTTATACAAATAAATATAAATTTGATACGTTGAATCATTGCAATCATAATTATTGATGCATCGATTGATAACGTGTAACATCCCAGTTCCCGATATGCAGCAGGCACTGCATTAGTGAGTGAGATTAATTCTAAGAAAATTCATTACTTTTTATTTATTTTTTTAAAGTTTTAAATCTATCTAAGGTCTCAATGATGTCCATACAAAAAATAGAACGGATCTGCGGACTTGGCGTATTTACGGACCTGCGTATTTACGAACCTGCGTATTTACGGACCTGCGTATTTACGGACCTGCGTAGATATGATTTGTTGTGTTTACATTAGTGTTAATTTATCTTTTTAATTTGAAAATGAAATCATGTTTGTATTCTACGATTTTTTTTATTTTGATTATGTTTTATTGAGAGAAACAAGTTGTATGTGCACTCGTCTCTTACACTTCACTCACTTCTCTCCATGTGTCTGCATGAATCTGTTCTGGTCAGGTGAAGGACCCCAGTGTAGTGTACTGGTCACTGTTTTAACACCGAGGTCACCATCATTACCTGCAGAAATACACAGAGTATAACTAACTAACATCGTTTAACTTGTCGGTTTCATCTGAAACTGATTTTTGTCATGATAACGTTATGCGAAGCCTGGTTCTGTGTGAGTAGTCTGTTGGGGGGGCAGTGCGATGGAGAGGGGGGCCGACGAAGGAGGTGCTGCGGAGCTTCTGTGAGTATACAGGGGGGCGGGGGTGTCTGCGGTGGGGGGGGTGTCGGGGGGGGGGGGGGGGGGGGTCGGGTAGGGGGAGCTAGTGTCAGTGGGAGAAGGGCGGACGTGTCTACAGAGCTGGAGCTAGTGTCAGTGGGAGAAGGGCGGACTCTTGTTTGTCTTTTATTTGCTATTTTAATAATCTCAGATTCAAGTAAAGAAAGTGTTTATTTATAAGTCGACCCTCAGATTGCATGTCATACTGATATGTCAAAGGTTACGGTATCATGCATATTGTCAATGGTTCCAATAACATTCGCGTGTCGTGGTAAATCAAAGCTGCGTCCAAAAAATAGTCCTTACATTACACTAAGAAAACAATAAAGTCAATGCGTCCAATATAACGAAACCATCCTTCAAATGACATTGCTTGCTTTGAACAGAATCATCAATTCGAGAATTTATATTATATGAGATAGATTGGTGTATAGATGGATGAATGAATATACAAATGTATAAATATCTAGCTGGGGGGGGGGCGCGGGTAATTAAGGAAGAAGTTACGTAGGCAGTTATATAGCCATATACAGGTTTATAGGAAGACAGGTAGGTAGGCTGGCAGGTAAAAAGGCAGACTGGTAGAAATTGTGTGCAGACAGGTAGATAGCCAGGTTGATATGCAAACAGGTAGATAGTCATGACTGGTAGATAGGAAGACATGTAGATATGTAGGCAGTTAAATAAGCAGACATGTAGATATGTAGAGAGGTAGATATGCAGACAGATAGATATGTATGTAGGTAGATAGCTAGACAGGTCTATATGTAGGTAGGTGAATTGGCAGATAGGTAGACATGTGGGTAAGTAGATAGGCAGACAGGTAAATAGGTGAGAAGACTATTGGGTGGGGAGATATAGCTACTTATTTAGGCAGCTAGTTATGTAAGATTGAAAGGCAGCAAGTATGCATGAAGAGACGCAGGTTGTCATACAGGTAGGTAAGTAGATGGTCACACATACCCCAAGACTCCATGATATCGATTTCTCCTGATCTGGGCCATCCACCATAATGATCTGACCGTGGGAGCATCCAAATGGCTAGTACAGAAGTATAAACAAATCATAAAACATGTATATAATATTACAAAATTAATAACAAAACAATATTTTTCAATAATTTGTAGAGCTTAATTTCACCATTAGCTTTTTGTCTTTTAATTCATTGCAGCAGACGACAGGTAAAATAAAAGGACTAATCAATATGAGCGTATTGTTATAATTGACTTTGTCTACTTTGAAATTTAAGTCAATAGTACAAATAATAAATTAACTACATCCAGTTTATGAAAGTACCTAAACACAAATATAAATGAAACTTTTTTCCCGTCTTACCTGGCCACAGCCAATCGCCTCTTGGTATTTTAGCTCTGACTTCTATGGTACCAAATCTGAGGGTGGGGGTACTTTTTATTTTGCCGGACATGACAGGTGGCAGAATGCCATTAGCGCCGTCCCTGACACAGCCATTGAGGTCAGAAATAGTACACATACCAAACAATGCTGAGGACGGTCAGTTTAACATTGAGGTAAAATAAAATAGTAAACAAACCAAACAATACACCGGGTGATCAGTTAACATTTTTGTCCTTTAAATGTATCTTCTCTTTTGTCTACCTATAGATTTTATATTTGAAAATTTCAGTTATGGTCAGTATAATAACACGATCTATTTGATAACTGATAAAGGGGTTTGAGTATGATGACAGCCAACTATGGATATATTTAAGAAAGAATTGGAAACCATCTTCTATTATTTAAATTCATCAATTAATTAAAAAACAATCTATGATGAAAGCTAAGTGTTCTCACCATTCAGATCCATGTGTCCGTGGTACAGAAAGTTTTCATCAAATCTGGAATCTTCAACTGTAGGCATCTGAATTATAAAAAGATCATATTGTAGGCATCTGATTAATTAAAAGATCATATTGTACGCATCTGATTAATAAAAAGATCTGTTATAAACTTACCGGGTGAATATGTAACTGACCATCTCGTACAAACACATTTTTGGGGTCATTTGTGTACACTTGAAACTCTCCATTCTGAAAAATATGAGTCAGATTGATTTATTGTTTGTGAGTAATATAACAGCTGAAATCAAAATGAGTAGATTGGGTAGGGCACATACAGGGGCTCCGAGAGCCAACAAGGGCCTCCTCAGGGCAGGACATCATTGCGAGCCCCTTAATAAACAATGAGTCGTGAAAAAATAGACATGGTCGGGGCGGCCGGCAATGACCCCCCTGTAGAGCCAAAAAAAGAAGAAGAGTAATTTTAAATAGTTACTTTATGTATAATACTTTGTTCTTTTAGAGTGCAGACTAAAATAACTTGAAAATATATACCGTATGTGTTATACTTTAAATTTAGCTTAACTGTGGACTAACCTACCCTAAAAATATATACCTTATGTGTTATACTTTATGTTTAGATTAACAGTGGACTAAACTACCTAGAAAATAATTACTCTGTGTACTATACGTCACGCTCTGCTTGACTTCAGAATAAACATATACAAACATTTAAGCAGATAATTTCAAATCTTATGACCCCCCCAAATAATCTTTCACAACTGGAGCACAACTCTGAGCCCCTCCAATGTATGATCAACGTAACCTTGACAATAGTAGCCCTGACAATTGTAGCCTTGACAATAGTAGCCCTGACAATTGTATACCTAACAATAGTAGCCCTGACAATTGTAGCCTTGACAAAAGTAGCCCTGACAATTGTATACCTAACAATAGTAGCCCTGACAATTGTACACTTGACAATAGTAGCCCTGACAATTGTAGCCTTGACAATAATAGCCCTGACAATTGTAGCCCTGACAATAGTAGCCCTGACAATTGTAGCCTTGACAATAGTAGCACTGACAATTGTAGCCTTGGCAATAGTAGCCCTGACAATTGTAGCCCTGACATTTGTAGCCTTGACAATAGTAGCCCTGACATTTGTATACCTAATAATAGTATCCCTGACAATTGAAGCCTTGAAAATAGTAGCCCTGACAATTCTAGCCTTGACAATATTATCCCTGACAATTGTATACCTAACAATAGTAGCACTGACAATTGTAGCCTTGACAATAGTAGCCCTGACAATTGTAGCCTTGACAATAGTAGCCCTGACAATTGTATACCTTACAATAGTAGCCCTGGCAATTGTAGCCCTGACAATTGTAGCCTTGACAATAGTAGCCCTGACAATAGTAGCCCTGACAATTGTATACCTAACAATACTAGCCCTGACAATTGTAGCTTTAAAAATAGTAGCCCTGACAATTGTAGCCTTGACAATAATAGCCCTGACAATTGTAGCCCTGACAATAGTAGCCCTGACAATTGTAGCCTTGACAATAGTAGCCCTGACAATTGTAGCCTTGACAATAGTAGCCCTGACAATTGTAGCCCTGACAATTGTAGCCTCGACAACAGTAGCCCTGACAATTGTAGCCTTGACAATAGTAGCCCTGACAATTGTAGCCTTGACAATAGTATCCATGACAATTGTAGCCTTGATAATTGTAGCCTTGACAATTGTTTACCTAACAATAGTAGCCCTGACAATTGTAGCCCTTACAGATGTAGCCTTGGCAATACTAGCACTGACAATTGTATACATAAAAATTGTAGCCCTGACAATTGTAGCCTTGACGATTGTAGCCCTGACAATTGTAGCCCTGACAATTCTAGCCTTGACAATAGTAGCCCTAACAGATGTATACCTAACAATAGTAGCCCTGACAATTGTACACCTAACAATAGTAGCCCTGACAATTATAGCCTTGACAATAGTAGCCCTGGCAATTGTATACCTAACAATAGTAGCCCTGACAATTATAGTCCTGACATTCTTAGCCCTGACAATTGTAGCCTTAACAATAGTAGCCCTGACAATTGTAGCCTTGACAATAGTAGCCCTGACAATTGTAGCCTTGACAATAGTAGCCCTGACAATTGTAGCCCTGACAATAGTAGCCCTGACAATTGTAGCCTTGACAATAGTAGCCCTGACAATTGTAGCCTTGACAATAGTAGCCCTGACAATTGTAGCCCTGACAATTGTAGCCTCGACAACAGTAGCCCTGACAATTGTAGCCTTGACAATAGTAGCCCTGACAATTGTAGCCTTGACAATAGTATCCCTGACAATTGTAGCCTTGATAATTGTAGCCTTGACAATTGTATACCTAACAATAGTAGCCCTGACAATTGAAGCCCTGACAATTGTAGCCTTGAAAATACTAGCACTGACAATTGTATACCTAACAATTGTAGCCCTGACAATTGTAGCCTTGACAATTGCAGCCTTGACAATTGCAGCCCTGAAAATTGTAGCCTTGACAATAGTAGCCATGACAATTGTATACCTAACAATAGTACCCGTGACAATTGTAGCCTTGACAATAGTAGCCCTGATAATTGTAGCCTTGACAATAGTAGCCCTGACAATTGTATACCTAACAATAGTAGCCCTGACAATTGTAGCCTTGACAATAGTAACCCTGACAATAGTAGCCTTGACAATAGTAGCCCTGACAATTGTAGCCCTGACAATTGTAGCCTTGACAATAGTAGCCCTGACAATTGTATACCTAACAAGAGTAGCCCTGACAATTGTAGCCTTGACAAAAGTAGCCCTGACAATTGTAGCCCTGACAATTGTAGCCCTGACAATTGTAGCCTTGACAATAGTAACCCTGACAATTGTATACCTAACAATAGTAGCCCTGACAATTGTAGCCTTGGCAATAGTAGCCCTGACAATTGTATACCTAACAATAGTAGCCCTGACAATTGTAGCCTTGACAATAGTAGCCCTGACAATTGTAGCCTTGACAATAGTAGCCCTGACAATTGTATACCTAACAATAGTAGCCCTGACAATTTTAGCCTTGACAATAGTAGCCCTGAAAATTGTAGCCTTGACAATAGTAGCCCTGAAATAGTATCCTTGGCAATAGTATCCCTGACAATTGTAGCCTTGATAATTGTAGCCTTGACAATTGTATACCTAACAATAGTAGCCCTGACAATTGTAGCCCTGACAATTGTAGCCTTGACAATACTAGCACTGACAATTGTATACCTAACAATTGTAGCCCTGACAATTGTAGCCTTGACAATAGTAGCCCTGACAATTGTATACCTTACAATAGTAGCCCTGGCAATTGTAGCCTTGACAATAGTAGCCCTGACAATTGTAGCCTTGACAATAGTAGCCCTGACAATTGTACCCTTGACAATAGTAACTCTTACAATTGTATGCCTAACAATAGTAGCCCTGACAATTGTAGCCTTGACAATAGTAGCCCTGACAATTGTAGCCTTGACAATAGTAACTCTTACAATTGTATGCCTAACAATAGTAGCCCTGACAATTGTAGCCTTGACAATAGTAGCCCTGACAATTGTAGCCTTGACAATAATAGCCCTGACAATTGTACCCTTGACAATAGTAACTCTTACAATTGTATGCCTAACAATAGTAGCCCTGACAATTGTAGCCTTGACAATAGTATCCATGACAATTGTAGCCTTGATAATTGTAGCCTTGACAGTTGTATACCTAACAATAGTAGCCCTGACAATTGTAGCCCTTACAGATGTAGCCTTGGCAATACTAGCACTGACAATTGTATACATAAAAATTGTAGCCCTGACAATTGTAGCCTTGACGATTGTAGCCCTGACAATTGTAGCCCTGACAATTCTAGCCTTGACAATAGTAGCCCTAACAGATGTATACCTAACAATAGTAGCCCTGACAATTGTACACCTAACAATAGTAGCCCTGACAATTATAGCCTTGACAATAGTAGCCCTGGCAATTGTATACCTAACAATAGTAGCCCTGACAATTATAGTCCTGACATTCTTAGCCCTGACAATTGTAGCCTTAACAATAGTAGCCCTGACAATTGTAGCCTTGACAATAGTAGCCCTGACAATTGTAGCCTTGACAATAGTAGCCCTGACAATTGTAGCCCTGACAATAGTAGCCCTGACAATTGTAGCCTTGACTATAGTAGCCCTGACAATTGTAGCCTTGACAATAGTAGCCCTGACAATTGTAGCCCTGACAATTGTAGCCTTGACAACAGAAGCCCTGACAATTGTAGCCTTGACAATAGTAGCCCTGACAATTGTAGCCTTGACAATAGTATCCCTGACAATTGTAGCCTTGATAATTGTAGCCTTGACAATTGTATACCTAACAATAGTAGCCCTGACAATTGAAGCCCTGACAATTGTAGCCTTGAAAATACTAGCACTGACAATTGTATACCTAACAATTGTAGCCCTGACAATTGTAGCCTTGACAATTGCAGCCTTGACAATTGCAGCCCTGAAAATTGTAGCCTTGACAATAGTAGCCATGACAATTGTATACCTAACAATAGTACCCGTGACAATTGTAGCCTTGACAATAGTAGCCCTGATAATTGTAGCCTTGACAATAGTAGCCCTGACAATTGTATACCTAACAATAGTAGCCCTGACAATTGTAGCCTTGACAATAGTAACCCTGACAATAGTAGCCTTGACAATAGTAGCCCTGACAATTGTAGCCCTGACAATTGTAGCCTTGACAATAGTAGCCCTGACAATTGTATACCTAACAATAGTAGCCCTGACAATTGTAGCCTTAACAATAGTAGCCCTGACAATATTATCCTTGACAATAGTAGCCCTGACAATTGTATACCTAACAAGAGTAGCCCTGACAATTGTAGCCTTGACAAAAGTAGCCCTGACAATTGTAGCCCTGACAATTGTAGCCCTGACAATTGTAGCCTTGACAATAGTAACCCTGACAATTGTATACCTAACAATAGTAGCCCTGACAATTGTAGCCTTGGCAATAGTAGCCCTGACAATTGTATACCTAACAATAGTAGCCCTGACAATTGTAGCCTTGACAATAGTAGCCCTGACAATTGTAGCCTTGACAATAGTAGCCCTGACAATTGTATACCTAACAATAGTAGCCCTGACAATTTTAGCCTTGACAATAGTAGCCCTGAAAATTGTAGCCTTGACAATAGTAGCCCTGAAATAGTATCCTTGGCAATAGTATCCCTGACAATTGTAGCCTTGATAATTGTAGCCTTGACAATTGTATACCTAACAATAGTAGCCCTGACAATTGTAGCCCTGACAATTGTAGCCTTGACAATACTAGCACTGACAATTGTATACCTAACAATTGTAGCCCTGACAATTGTAGCCTTGACAATAGTAGCCCTGACAATTGTATACCTTACAATAGTAGCCCTGGCAATTGTAGCCTTGACAATAGTAGCCCTGACAATTGTAGCCTTGACAATAGTAGCCCTGACAATTGTACCCTTGACAATAGTAACTCTTACAATTGTATGCCTAACAATAGTAGCCCTGACAATTGTAGCCTTGACAATAGTAGCCCTGACAATTGTAGCCTTGACAATAGTAGCCCTGACAATTGTATGCCTAACAATAGTAGCCCTGACAATTGTAGCCTTGACAATAGTAGCCCTGACAATTGTAGCCTTGACAATAGTAGCCCTGACAATTGTATACCTTACAATAGTAGCCCTGACAATTGTAGCCTTGACAATAGTAGCCCTTGACAATTGTATACCTAACAATAGTAGCCCTGACAATTGTAGCCCTGATCGCACTTCCTTTAAGAGTTCTGAATGTGAAACTCGCACTCGCGTTGTCCAAGTAGCTCTCAGATAGCAAGATGGTTTGAAAATGTACACATTACAATAGATAAAACGTAAGATACTTGTTTATGTACGGCAAAATGAAAGTCCTATAATAGGCTATCTTCATATTGTGTGCCTGTGTTAAAATAACGACTCGCTTCATATTAACCAATAGTACTTACACAACCTCCATGTATGTACTTACATATTCTCCAAATACGTTTTTACAAAATTTTCAACATGTACTTACATAATCTCAGTATATGTACCGACATAACCTGCATACAGGTACTTAGACAACCTTCATAATATACTCACATAACCTCCATACATAGAGACCTCATAGTTCCACCTGCCCCTGTCAAAACTGTTGAAATCATCTCTGAAGATTACCGCCCTTATACGTCTTGGCGATGGGATCTCCACCGCTCTGTGATGAACTGCAGGAAGTAGTAACGACCCGGGTTAGGCCACAACTGGTATCTAATGTCAACTTATCTATTTGTTCTTTGATCTTCAAACAAGTATAAATATTTGTTCAACCGATTTTTATTTAATTAACTTCTTTTTGTATGGCTGCGATTGGGGGGGAATTCACTATTAACCTCAATTTGTCCCAAATTTGTGAAAATATTCCTCATTCAGTTAACTAAATTCTTCAGTGTGTCTTAATTATATCTATTTTCTCTAATTGCCGAGCAATATATAAAATTATGTTTTTTTTGTTTTTCTAGATTAATTCCTAACTCTATGTGAACGTTAATTTCCAACACTTCTATATCCATTCCAAGTATTTGGATCATCTTTTCGTGCTTTCAATAGTCAAGCAAAATGTCGTAGTTTAGTGGTCAAGAAATGGTCAATGAATTGATGAACATTTTCGTTCGCTTTTTGTAGTAACTGAACATATTTCAGTGCAAGTCTCTGTAATGAAGATGGTCCGTAGATGTCTAAGTTCACTTAAACGTTTAAAATTTTCAAATAAATAACGCCATTTTCCTTCTTTTTGACAATATCAAATTTGAACACATTCTGTCGGTAACAATTTAACATGTGTGATAAACTGTCTTAAAAAAGGCAACAAAAATTAGTTATTTATTATTTATCGTGATTAAAAAGTAATATTTGATATATTGCCTGTGATCAACTTACGTGGTCTAAATTTAATTTTGTCGGTCAGATCGATAATTGTACCTCCCAGGTCGTAAAAGATGGCGTAAGCAGAAATGACGTCAGTATTAGCCAGATTGAAAGGACTGGTCCTGTACTGCCAACCATTATCTGGCACAAAAAAAAACACTAGGTGAGTAAAAAAAAAATAATCTAACTGTTGTTCACACAACGGTCGCAAATGACCACACAAGACTAAGTCAATGTTAAACTTTATCTTAAATATTAAAATTTCTATGCCAGCTTATTGCTAATTGTTATGAAATTTTGCAGGATATGACTTCACTATCTCTATTGTAGAATACAAATACACTATCTCTATCTGTAGGATTCGACTTCACTATCTCTATCTGTAGGATTCGACTTCACTATCTCTATCTGTGGGATACGACTTCACTATCTCTATTTGTAGAATACAAATCCACTATCTATATCTGTAGGATACGACTTCACTATCTCTATCTGTTGGATACGACTTCACTACCTCTATCTCTAGGATACAACTTCACTATCTCTATCTGTAGGATACAACTTCACTATCTCTATTTGTAGGATACAACTTCACTAACTCTAATTGTTCTGTTTACTTACATTTCATTTTCAAATGTTAGAAAGAATGTGGAAGTGCTAATGTCAACTTACTGGTCTGTGTGGCGCGGCCTGTCTGTGTGGCTCCACCATTGACCGTGTAGATTACTTCAACATCTCGGGCGTCATGATCCGTGGCTGATACAAAATAATAATTTTGTTTTTAATATGTGGGTAGCTATCATATAACATCATTCCTTAAATGTGGTAAATCTAATTTATTTCATCAAATACTTTTGCTAACAAAACGCCAACAAGGAAACACACGGACAATATATGTGAATGTGTCAATGTGTATGTGTGTGTCAGTGTGTATGTGTGTGTCAGTGTGTATGTGTGTGTGAGTGCTTCTATAGAAAAAAATTAAAAACACTCAACAATAAACGTGTTGCAGAGTTATATTGATATACTGTACTGAATGTAGGTAGAAAGATAGAGAGATTCTCTCTCTCTCTCTCTCTCTCTATATATATATATATATATATATATATATATATATATATAGATAGATAGATAGATAGATAGATAGACAGACAGACAGACAGACAGACAGACAGACAGATAGATAGATAGATAGATAGATAGATAGATAGATAGATAGATAGATAGATAGATAGATAGATAGATAGATAGATAGATAGATAGATAGATAGATAGATAGATAGATAGATAGATAGATAGATAGATAGATAGATAGATAGATAGATAGATAGATAGATAGATAGATAGATAGACAGACAGATAGATAGAAGGCTCATTGTGATGATCCTACTTTACTTCAAGCTATTTAAATCTTTCCCAGCACCATATGACAGAATATTTATTTACCTGTCAAAGTAAAGATCAAATCAGGTGGAGTGTAGCTAATGTCCAGCTTGGCCGCAGTGCAGACTGAGATGACCAGGACGGTCAGTAAATACAAGCTGTCCATGACCACTGAAAGTTGAGTCTTGCTTGGTGTATTCACATTTATGATAAATGGTAGTAAATATGTACTTTAACTGTACTACCAATGTACTACCACTTTAGTAAATATGTACCTTAACTGTACTACCACTGTAGTAAATATGTACCTTAACTGTACTACCACTGTAGTAAATATGTACCTTAACTGTAGTAAATCTTTCAATTTGTTTAAAAGTGAATATATAGTTTTTAATGAAGATCTATTTGTTGAGAAAATAAAATTGTATTTCAATTACAAAATACAATTATCTGTTTAAATTGGTTGAAATTTCATACAAAAAATGCTGTATATATATTGTGTAACCATTATTTAAAAATATAAATTATTTCGACTTACCTAAAAAATTTTGAAGTACCAGAATTCGTGGATCTGTCAGTTTTATACCACATTTGGTGGAATGACTTTGGCCTATTTATTGTTGTAGTTTGGTCTGACTTTTTGTTTTTTGTTGACTTGTGTATTCGCAAACTCAAGTCGACATGTTTCTAGATTAGCCGATTCCCAGATTAACTGGATAGACACTGATTGATGGAACTTTATTACGTTACATTTACTACACAGTTAAGAGGGGATAGATTTGGTTTTTAAATGAATTTTTTTTACAACTGGCGCACCGGAAATCGATTAAAAAGAAAGATGCAAACTGGGAAAATTTGAGCTAAAAGCAAGAAAAAATTCAAAGTAAATACAATACAAATACCATATACCCTGGTATAATGGTTGTTTTAGCTCTATAATACTCTGTTACATCGAATAGGGTTTGCTATACAATACCCTGGTAAATCGAGTTGTGTTCTTTGTATGTTATCCTTGTTTGGCGGGCTGTGCTACCCATACAATACGCAGGTAAGTCGTGTAAACTAGAGACCAGCAATGGTCATTATGCAACATTTAAAGAATGTTTCAAACTGACATATATTATCAAACGTCTAGCCATTTCATTATATCTCATATACTGCACACACAAAAATGTTTCTAAAATCTTCTTACAGTAGGTACAAATATTTGGCATTTTATTTGTTATTTGATGCCTTCTGTACTGTGAACATCATTAATTCAATTTATTATTTTAAAATATATAAATGTTATTCCATTAAATTTATAATTTGTAATAATCAGTTTAGGCTAGAGAATTTACAGTTGGCACAGAGATGGTTTTAATTATCTGGCCACTTAGTTTAGCGGAAGTGAAAGTATTAGTTTGAGAGCGATAATAATTGAGACGACGACCTGAGATCTTGTTAGTGTAAGAATATATTTTATCACATAATTTGTATTGTACAATGTCAAATAAGAAGTTCCTTTATAAATAAATAAATATATGTACATGTATACATAGAAGTCTACTCAGTGTTTTTTACATGTAGTTCGTCTTTTAAATATATATATATATATATATATATATATATATATATATATATATATATATATATATATATACACGTCCAAGTCAAGTTAGTTAAACCATCCGAAGAGACTGAAATAGATTATACACCTACCAGAAGCAGAAGCAAACATAAATTATACATACAACTGATATACACAAAAACTAGCTATGACATAATTTAAATTTAAAATTTGCTTATCTACAACAAATTTTGTTTTCACTATGAGTTTAATCAACAATTTTCACCTCTTAAAAAGATTTAACTCACACATTGCTTTGGCTCTTTTACTGTCAATACATTTAGATAAAGTGTATCACGTAGACGCACGTTTTAAAAAGAAAAATGGAGCAGTTACTTGGTCCACTTTAGTAGCAATTTATTTAAACCGAAAAATGGACACAAGTAAAATTTGAAAAAAACTATTTTTTTTAAAAGAGCACTGTTTACAGTACAGTACATCATCTATATATCACCAGTTTAGTGTTGTTTTCGTTGATGAAAACTAAAACTAAAACCTTCGTTGACGAAAATGTTGACTTTTCGTCAACGAGAACTAAAACTAAAATTAGCAGCAAGACTAAAACTAGACGAAAACTAAAATTATTACAGAAAAAAAACGAAATAAAAACTGAAACTAAAATATAGTGTTGCTTTCGTTCACGAAAACTAAAACTAAAACCTTCGTTAACGAAAATGTTGACTTTTCGTCAACGAGAACTAAAACTAAAATTAGAAGCAAGACTAAAACTAGACGAAAACTAAAATTATTACAGAAAAAACGAAATAAAAACTGAAACTAAAATATGACCTGGGACTAAAACAACACTACACCAGTTGATATAGGATTTTACCTGAGGTTAGAAGTTGGATGTCACAAATATGACACATAGTCATTACATAAATATACATAATTGTATGTTGTATTTTTGATGTTTATATAGTCGCTGAATAACTAAGATCTATATCTGTTAGATCCTGTAAACATAACTATAGTGATGTCTGTGGTATTTTGTATGTTTATATAGTCACTGAATAACTAAGATCTATAGATGTTAGATCCTGTAAACATAACTATAGTGATGTCTGTGGTATTTTGTATGTTTATATAGTCACTGAATAACTAAGATCTATAGATGTTAGATCCTGTAAACATAACTATAGTGATGTCTGTGGAATTTTGTATGTTTATATAGTCACTGAATAACTAAGATCTATAGATGTTAGATCCTGTAAACATAACTATAGTGATGTCTGTGGAATTTTGTATGTTATATAGTCACTGAATAAAAAAGTTCCCTTAGCCCTAACGGGCCATCGGGGCAGATGAAGTGTAGAATTCATCTGTTTCTATAACCTCGGCATATGAAGGGGTTGCGTTGACAACGCCCAGCCGCATTTACTTCCCCAACTTAAAGTCAGGTACACTTTTAAAGCTGGGTGAACTTGGGGACTATCACCAGGACCTGAAAAAATCCCAAGGTTCTATCTGAGATTCGAACATGGGACCCTCCGGTCGACAGTCGAGCGCTCTACACCACACGACCACCCGTCCCCTAGTCACTAAATAGCTATGACCTATATCTCTTACATCATGTAAACACCTAATGGGACGATGGGGTTTAAAGGTGCCCTTTCTATCCGGGGGGGGGGTGGCGGCACTATAGCCGATGCTGCTAAAGGCATCACGGGAGACATGTACTTGACTGGAGTAGCGCCCACCCTTCCCCATCTAGGTGCCCCTCTTTAACTTGAGAACTTTCACTAGTATCTGGAAAAATCCAGAGTCTGTTGGCGATGGTCTAGCCCCATGAACCTTGGGACACACAAGCACGCACACACATACAAAACAGTTTTATATATACATACATATCAGTTGTTAAGGGAATGTATTTGTATTCTTTATGATGCCAGCTATAAAATATATAAAACTACCGAATTAAATTGATTAAAATATATTTTTGACAACCTGGACTGAAAACCACACATGATAGTTTAAACCGTATGTGTATATATATATATATTACGAATATATCGAATAATAAATATTGATCACCAAATTAAATTCATTTATAAAAAAAGAAAAACAAATAACGCAAGAATTAGAGAAATGCACTATTATCATTTCCTCTAAATCCCCCGATCTAGACGAAACAAATCAAGACGTTTACGTCGAATATTTAGATATCCACGAGATGCGATTTTTGACCTCCCTTTGTGTTGTTCTGTGTCGTAACGGTTCGTCTTGTCTTGGGGTACAGGAGAGTGACTGGCTGGTGTAGTTCAACAATATTTTATTTGTCCACTGGTCACTTTCTGACGTTCAGGTCAACAGCTGGTTCAAATGTCAAGTTCATTGATAGACTATGATACTGATTCAAAATGGCTTAGTTGCAGTTCACCTTCTCTCCCAACTTAAAAAATCCCAGACCTTATATACTCTTAATAAGCGGTACAGTGATTTATATTAAATGTAACTACAACCAGTTGACGTGTTCCTTGACTTCCTACAACCAGCTGACGTGTCCCCTGACTTCCTACAACCAGCTGACGTGTCCCATGACTTCGTACAACCAGTTGACGTGTCCCCTGACTTCCTACAACCAGTTGACGTGTTCCTTGACTTCCTACAACCAGTTGACGTGTCCCCTGACTTCCTACAACCAGTTGATGTGTCCCCTGACTTCCTACAACCAGCTGACGTGTCCCTTGACTTCCTACAACCAGTTGACGTGTCCCCTGACTTCCTACAACCAGTTGATGTGTCCCCTGACTTCCTACAACCAGTTGACGTGTTCCTTGACTTCCTACAACCAGTTGACGTGTCCCCTGACTTCCTACAACCAGTTGACGTGTCCCCTGACTTCCTACAACCAGTTGACGTGTCCCCTGACTTCCTACAACCAGTTGACGTGTCCCCTGACTTCCTACAACCAGTTGACGTGTCACCTGACTTCCTACAACCAGTTGACGTGTTCCTTGACTTCCTACAACCAGTTGACGTGTCCCCTGACTTCCTACAACCAGTTGACGTGTTCCTTGACTTCCTACAACCAGCTGACGTGTCCCTTGACTTCCTACAACCAGTTGACATGTCCCCTGACTTCCTACAACCAGTTGACGTGTCCCCTGGCTTCCTACAACCAGTTGACGTGTCCCCTGGCTTCCTACACCCAAAAACCAAACCAAAAAAAACAACTGATTATTTATTTTTTGCAAACAAAAAATATTAACTTTTGCTCTTACCTGTCCAGCAGCAAGGAAAACGTGGGGGGGGGGGGGGGGTCACCGTATGTACCACTCAATGACTGAGCTATCGGTGTTTGTGTGTGTGAGTGTGATCAGAGGCAGGGCTGGTCTTAGGCCAGGGGTGGGCAAACTACGCCCCGCGGGCCGCATACGGCCCGTCAAGGTATATTATGCGGCCCGAACGAGAGTACATGCTGCGGTCCTATTTCGATGTTAATTCTCTTTGATTAGATTTGTTGCTATATTTTTTTAGAGCATTTTCGAAAAAAAATGCTCTATTGTCCCCGTTTTGTCTGTCTGTCTGTCATCACCCTAGATCTCAACAACCATAAGTCCTAGACCCATGATGTATATATCATTTTGTAGGTCTTGGCCTGCCAAGAAATGACTTTTTTCCATTTCGCGATCTGACCTCTGAGGGCCGTAAAAGGGGGCTTAGTACCGTTTTTTACTATATAAGCTATATTAATAAAGGAGCGCCCATTCTCAGCAACTATAAGTCCTAGACCCATGATGTATATATCATTTTGTAGGTCTTGGCCTGCCATGTGTACATCAAAAGTTCATTTCGCGACAGGACCTCTGAGGGCCGGGCTTCAGGGCTCCTAAGGGGCTTATATATTATATATACACCTTGTACGTTCAATAACCCATTCATTTGGTGCGAAATACTGCAGCACGTAGTTTCACCAAGATTTATTAAGAAACTCATCAAATGAAATAGTAAGCTTGTGTTCTGAGTTTAATTGAAAGTATCAGAGCTATGCAACAATTGACGGAGTTTTCGGACGATTAAATGACTACAATTTCGAATGTTTTCAATTATGAGTCCTATTTCAGTAACCACAAACCACTTGTAGTTAGATTTAAGAGACAATAATTTTTTTTCAAACATAAAGAAACGTCTTTATAATATTTTTTTACAGATATATGCATTACACAATTGAATTTATAAACATTTCCAAAATTTACAGATATTTACTGAAATATAACATACGTACTGATACATACACGAAAGTGCGCTAACACGTCCTGTGTCCAGAATGGAACAGGCTTAATTGCTAATTTTAATTTGATTCGAATTTAGGGACATTAAATCAGTTTTATGGCTAAATAATATTAGTTAGAGCTGCTCGACATATAAGCAGATTATGACCTAAAGGGGAAGTTCAAGTCAGCTCTGGACTTTGTTGCCAGCATCAGCATTCCTACACATAAAAACTTTGCTGCCAAGCTTTTGTCACTATTTGGGTCTGTATACCTTTGTGAGATACCTTTTTCTTGTATGAAAAAAAAGAATTCTAACAACAGATCGATGTTGACTGAATGCATTTCAAGAACATCATCCCAAAATTGTGAACAGTTACATACTCCTCATTAATAATAATTGTGATAAGCTTGTATGTTAATTAAGTTCCTTCGTCATCATAACAGGTAACAATAAACTTTTGTTAAAATAATTATGAATAGTAAAGTCTTATTACCAAATTAGCAACTAATTTAGTTTGAATTTGAAAATGTAATGTGCATGTGTAATAGAGAGTGAATGTGAAATAAAATGACAAATACATGGTTATTATCTTCAATTCATATTTTCATATGTTGTAAATTGTAATTGAAGTTGACCAATTATTATGCGGCCCACCGATAACAAAAAAGTTTTAAATATGGCCCTCCTTAGAAAACGTTTGCCCACCTCTGGTTTAAGGTAACGAACCCACATCGTAACCGCGATACTTTGATTTATTGTGTCATTTCAAAAAAATAAAAGTTTTAAACATCATGGTTTAAAAAAAATCAAGAATGTTTGCTAAAAAAAATTCAATTCGGGGGTTCGTTTATTTTTTTTCTTAATGTTTTCGGGGTACGGTGGGTGGGGGGGGGCGTTGCTTAATCAATTATTTGCCCATTACGTCTAATTTTCTTTAAGAAATTCAAGTGAATGTTATTAAAATAAATCAAGTGTATTGTGTTATATGAGAGATTATCATATTTGTGCCACATTCAGACAGGTTGTGTAAAGAGATAAACTAATTAATAACAACATCCAGTGAACGTTTATTGATCTCTTTCAATGTCACTACATAGATTGACGTTCAAAAAAAAAGCCTACAAACTTCTGAACTCTACATAGTCAATGATCAATAAGTCTACAAACTTCTGAACTCTACATAGTCAATGATCAATAAGTCTACAAACTTCTGAACTCCACATAGTCAATGATCAAGTCAGAGTTATCACCCTGCCATGATGGTCTCCAGACGTTGTGAGCTCTCCAGAACTCTTCTTTGGCATGAGGGGAGGTGTTGTTCCATGGCTTGGTGACATTGACGTAATGGATGCTGTCCGGGAAGAATCCGTCGGTTCCGCCCACAGCCACGTTAAACATGATATAGAACTGTTTTTAAAAAATGATTTTAAAAATATTAGAATAGGGGCTAATACACAAGTCTCATGTAGACCTGGTTAAAGATAAACTGCTAATGATTTATATTAGGGCTGCTGATTAAACTGCGTCAATTTGCGATTAACGCGTCAAAAAAAATTTGCGATTAAAATTTTTAACGCAACACTTAAATGCGTTAATTTGACCAAATGCGGAAAGTTCACCAAATCGATAAATAACAGAATTTCACTCAACCATTTGAAGTTTAAGGTCCGTTCACTTATTGAGTAGATCTACCACCCCCACCCTGTCGCAGTTCGCACTTACCCTCACCCCCAGGTTTGTCGACTGAAGCCCCACTTGTAATATATGATGATGATGTTTTGGTTATTTAGCCCTTCGACAAATAAACCTCCTGTTCCCTTCTCTGTCAGTGTAAAAAGAGAAAACTTTCATTCACTAAACATTATATACTGTAGTGTATTGGTGGAGGTACTATAGTGTATTGTTGAAGGTATAATGAACCCGTTTATGATTAGATCAAAATAACGAGAATCTAGAAATTGTGTATAATTTTTTTGCACATAATTTTGTATCGTATTTTGATAGTATATTATCTTGCTCGTCTGCAACAGCTGAACTAATAATACATCTGTACCCGAAACAGTGATTGTATTTTTCATAATTATTGTGATACTGAGTTAAATTTTATATATGGCTGTTGATTTACTGCAATTAAAGCGTATGTGTGTGTGTGTGTCTGTGTGTGTGTGTGTGTGTGTGTGTGTATCAGTCTCAGTCATATCAGTCTCAGTCATATCAGTCTCAGTCAGTGTGTTATACATGGTACCACAAAAGTAGGTTTACAGCTATTAGACTACCTTTTATATGGTTGAAGTTACTTGCTTACTAATACCAATATAAGACATTCCTCAGAATGTACATCTAACTTGCATAAACACACACATACTAAAAGTATACTCGTGCATTTTAAGCTGGATGACTTTTTTATGTTGTTTTTTCCTATCATGTTTATTTAAATTACAAGAGAAAATGACAGAATAGAAATACATTTCTGAGTATAATTTGTTGTATAAATAGTCCAGACAAAACGATGACCCGCAAGCCTGGTCTAGCCCGCTTACCGGTTTGATCTGGTTCACGCTCTGCTCGTTCACATCAAAAACGTTCACGTTAATTTTTTTTTTTTAATATAATCACTTCATCCGTTTACTCTTTATCCGGTCTGCTATCAAATTTTACGAACCAAAATATGTTGCCCGCGAGTCAAAAAGTATGCCCATCCTTGAGCTAGTAAATAATATATGACAAAGCGATTTTGCTTACATTGAACTCCCAATCCTGTATTTTCAACGGACACAAAATTTGCTAAAAATTGTATTATTACGTTTTTAAAGAAAGAAAAAAACCTCCATGATTGCTGATTGTAGACATTATCATGAGACATAATGTATCAATTTACTCACCTCTAGGTCAAATGGTGCCATGTGTCCACACATATTGAATCAATTTACTCACCTCTTGGTCAAATGGTGCCATGTGGCCACCTGATCCCCACAAATTGTTGCCAGAAAATCCTCCCCATTGCCAGAACCCACCAGCAGGTGGCACCACTGACATGATTTGTTGATTGTCTATGAATGTCCTGGCAAAAGACAAACAACATCAATCACAACAATATAATGAAAAAACTTTCTCTTAGTTTGAGTACAGCTGACAGTAACAAGATTTAAAATAAATATGTATATAATTATCTTCTCCACCATATATAGTAGAAATAATTGACAGATAATAATTAAAACTTCGCCCGCATTTTGCCATTCATGATATTGACAGGCTCATTAAATGCAAAAATATATTTCCTACAATACAATACCTGTCCTTTTATTTAACAAATAATTTAAATTTTCTTAAAAATTAGTATATTAATATATATACATTAGGGTGGCCGAAAAAAACTTAACTTTCACCTACAGAGCAAGACACCCTCTAACTTTTTTCCTTATAGCAAACCTTCAATTAGGGCAGAGTTTTAGCCTCTTGTGCCAACTGCAAGGTGATGCTCAACGACCATGGATTTTCAAAATTTCATCGAAAAATTACGAACTTTCATGTAATTTACATTTTGCATATTTACTTACTGTATCATGTTCTTTGTGTTATATTTTACTTACTTAGGGTTGGCTGTTTAACTATTATACTCATAACTTGCTGTTGATGATGACTGTGCATTTGCAAGCAGTGTTCTTGATGATGAAACTGAATATGATGATGAGTATATACCGACCAAAATTAGCAAATCAGGTAAACAGCAAGACACTCAAGTAATGAAAAACTCTCAATCTAAGTGTAACAAGTGCCTGGGCTCCACCATCACCAACAGTTTGTCCCTGGATGACGAGATCGACAAGAGGCTTGCCAAAGCAACCAGCGTCATGGCCAGACTAAGCAAACGAGTATGGTCCAACAACCAATTGACACTGAACACCGAGTTCAAGGTATATCAGGCATAAGTTCTCAGCACTCTACTGTATGGCAGCGAAACCTGGACTACCTATACCAAACAGGAAAATCGTCTCGAGAGCTTCCACCTCCGCTGTCTCCGACGCATCCTTGGCATCAGATGGCAAGACAAAATCACCAACACTGCTGTACTTAAACAAGCCAGCTCACTGAGCGTACATCTCCTTCGGTACCAAAGACGTCTACGCGGGCTGGGTCATGTACATCGAATGCAAGATGGACGCATACCAAAGGACATCTTATATGGCGAGCTTGCCACTGGGCATCGCCCCGTTGGTCGCCTGCAACTGCGATTCAAGGATGTCTGCAAACGCGACCTCAAAATGACCGGCATCAGCCTCGACAATTGGGAACAGCTCGCCGACGACCGGAGCGGGTGGCGACATGCTGTTCACTAAGGCATCCTTGATGGTGAACAATCAAGGAACCAACAGCAGGAGACCAAAAGATAGAGAAGGAAGATCGCACGCCAGAAACAGGCCCTCGGTCCTCCATCCAGTTTCATTTGTGGCCACTGCGAAAGAGTCTGTCAGTCCAGGATCGGTCTGCTGAGCCATTCAAGAACCTGCTCTCAAAACACGACTAGATGACTAACCTAGAGCACTGCCATCATCTTTCGAGATGGACGGTTTGCCTACTACTACTATTCAACGAGAGTAGTCAAGTGCTAGGCATGAAATTTCTAAACCAACGTAAGATAAATTTGAGCCAACTTGCCCACTAGTAATCCATTGATATGGAAAGATACTTTCAGCAATATTTGTGGGAAGGCTCAGCTGACAGGCTACCAGTTTTAGTTTCAGGTGATGGGATGGACAAACTGTTAGGTGTACCAAAGTTGAGCTCTGGAAGTGGTGAGAATGAAGCAAATGCTGTTCACAAATTGTTTTTGCTGTGGACCTTCAAACTCCCCAGATATCCCGCTTTTCATACGATTCAAAGGCTGTTGGATCATTGCAGTCCTGACCAAAGAGCACCTAAAGGAACAAGTCTGAGATGATTACATTGAGCGTATTGAGTTGACTCTAATTGTTTTGGGAAATCCACCAAGTACAATCCACTGGAGGGCTCCAGGACCAGTACATTGTGCTCACTGGACGGCAAAATTAATTTATATTTATGCCATGAAAATATATCTCTTCCGCAACCAAACCGATGTATTCAAGCTTACAAAGAAAGTGGAAGCCCAAGTTGAGCGGGTTTGGTGCACTAATTTACGCCAAGCATTGGGTAACTTCTCCACGTATAACTGATGCTCATATCCAGTGATTTACAGCTGTGGACTGATCTCAGCAGTTACCAGATCATCGATCCTGACTTTAGTACAGATCATGTGACAGCAGCTGCAAAGGTGAGAATTGTGCAGTGAATGACCCATGAGGCTGGCGAACGAAAAGTGTGTGGCGATTCATCAATTCTAATAAAACCAGATGTATGTTTAGGTGATTTTGCAACTACCAGAACGAGGAATCTTCTTTGTTGTTATAACATTGACACTGTCAATTGGACAGTGCATTTATTGATTTGCATCCCAATAGTGGTCTGCAAACTAACAGTATCGATATGGCCAGACACAATTATAGTCATTACGTGTTGTGAACGACACTGCAGAGCGAGAGGTGAAGCTTACTAACGACGAAGAAGAAAAAACAACTCTTATTGCAAGTTGTGGAAGCAAACCGCAAGGCTGTTCCAACACAAATCACCAAAAAGTCTGCAGTTCAGGCCTTTATGTCAGAATAACAACATTGACTGACAATGCATGCTTTTGTGGCTTTAATTTGAGTTGGTTAAATTTTCAAGTTGTTTGATGGAACAGCACAATTTGATCTTTTAATTGGGACAAATGCCAATAACCATTTGTTTAAGTAGTAGTTAACCATAAGTAGTTAATTTGCAAAAGAGTGTTGAACTGTTGATATCAAAAATATATTGCTGGTTATAATTTTAAAACATTCAACACATGCGTGTTTCTTCATTTTGATAGAATTTAGTAAAATTTTGATATTATATTGCTCTTGAGCACCGTCTTGTAGTTGGAATTTATAGTTAACACTTTACCAGAACATTACTATTAGCAGATGTAAAAAATTGGGAGGATGTCTTGCACTATAGCACACAATTCATTTTTTCGCTATATCTCTATGAACCACCCTAATATATATATATATATATATATATATATATATATATATATATATTAACCAAACCCAATACTAAAAAATTAAAGCTATTGCACCGTGCAAAACCGTTTTTCTTTTATTCACAATCTTAAATAAACAAATAATCGTTGTAACAATAACATTTACCATAATACTACTATTCTTAAAGTGAACATCGTCTGAACTTACAGAATATGTTGCTCGGTCCACTCCAGTCTCCAGACATGAAATTCACTGTGCCAATTGTTGGACTTTCTTTGGATTGTTTTCGAAAAGGAGAAAAGTAAACCTTTGTTGTATAGTGATAAGATATTGATGTTTTATTGTGATGAGATGTTTTGTGATGAGTTGCTGTATTTTGATGAGTTGTTGTATTGTGAAGAGATGATGTATTGTGATGAGCTGTATTGTGATGAGATGGTGTAGTGTTATGAGTTGTTGTATTGTGAAGAGATGTATTGTGATGAGTTGTTGTATTGTGAAGAGATGTATTGTGATGAGTTGTTGTATTGTGGGGAGATGTATTGTGATGAGTTGTTGTATTGTGAAGAGATGTATTGTGATGAGTTGTTGTATTGTGAAGAGATGTATTGTGATGAGTTGTTGTATTGTGATGAAATGGTGTATTTTGATGAGTTTTTGTATTGTGATGAGATGATGTATTGCAGCACTACCCCCACCGACCCAGCAGAACTGCCCCTCCATTAACCTTGCAGAACTACCCCTCCATCAAACTGGAAGAACTGCCCCTCTACCATCTGTCACCAACCTTACAGAACAGCCCTTCAACCAACCTTACAGATCTGCCCTCCATCAATCTTGCAGAACTGTCTCTCTATCACCTTGAAGAACTACCCCCATCGACCTGGCAGATCTGCCCCTCCGCCTCCACCATCCGTCACCAAGCTTACAGAACTTCCCATCCCTCAACCCTGCAGAACTACACCTTAGGATTGGGCTAAAAAAACACTACATTGTACGTGTCAAAGAGTACTAGGTGAAAAGCCGGCCTGGGTGGAGGATAATTCAGTCACGTGGTGAAATGCCACCCAATCTACTGACTCTGTGGCTCTATGTTTTGTTTTATTTTGTTTTGTTTTTTTTTTGTACAAAAAAATCGAGTACCAAAATTTAAAAAAAAAAAGCTTGACTGACCTCTGGCCGTGTGTCAGTCTAGCTTTGTTTTGGTCAGCTGATGGTCCCCAGTGAAGCGTACTAGTCACTGTCCGAATTCCATGGTCACCCTCGTTACCTGGAGTGACATTTTAAAAAAGGTACCAGAGTTTCCCAAAGTTTGAGCTCCTAGGTCGCTAAGTGATTCGATGTGAGCCTCCACCAAATTGTTAACTGCTTGTTAAATCTTGAGTAATTGTGTGCATAGTAACATCGTGTTTTGTCTAATAGAGTAATTGTGTGCATAGTTACATCGTGTTTTTTTTTCTAATAGAGTATTTGTGTGCATAGTAACATCGTGTTTTGTCTAATAGAGTAATTGTGTGCATAGTAACATCGTGTTTTGTCTAATAGAGTATTTTTGTACATAGTTACATAGTGATTTGTCTAATAATCGTTTTATAAGTACCACTGCTTTACTTTGTAATTGTAAAGTGATACAAATGATGTTAAATTTTTTTGTTAACTTTTAAGCCTGGCAGTGATACATTTTCAACTGATTACAGCCACAAATGAAGAAATTCAAAGAAAATGTTTGTTTCTTAAAAATATGAAATTAAATGTATGATTAAAAACTCATGGATAATAAATCATGATTTCATAGTTGATCTAATTACCGAAATGTCTAGGAAGAATGTTGACGAACTAAGTGACTGCTCTATGAAATGGAGGTCAAATAACTATTGACCGCACATAGTTGTTGAAGTTTTAGTTAGTGGTTCAAAACAAGCATTTCAACTCACACACAGTAACTTTAAGAGTATTGACTATAATAGATGTATATAGAAAGATAGATAGATAGATAGATAGATAGATAGATAGATAGATAGATAGATAGATAGATAGATAGATAGATAGATAGATAGATAGATAGATAGATAGATAGATAGATAGATAGATAGATAGATAGATAGATAGATAGATAGATAGATAGATAGATAGATAGATAGATAGATATTCCACTCTTGACAAAAACGGTCACTAGTTGGACCAGGCTATTATAGTTTACAGCAGTGTTTCCCAAAGCATTTTGGCAGAGTTTCGCCATTCTCGGGCTGTGGACGTTGGGTAAACCGGCACGGCGAAAACAATGAAATGATGGAAAACCACGAACGATATATGCAAGTGTTTTTTTTTTTGGGGTAATCAGTATTAAGAATTTAAAAAAAAAGGGCGTATAGAGTTGTTGAAAGTTAGGTAAACACTGGTTTACAGTACAGACACATTTTAAATGTACTTAAGACGGAGTAACGTATTAATAATCAGAGAATGGAATGTACTAATTGTTGTTAAACCATTGGCACATCGATTTAGAAAAGTACTTGAGGAATAAAACAAAATCAGCGAGCTGGAAGTTTGAATTTAAAATATTTCCAGGCATCATCTTCTCAAACTTTTTGTTCGAAATTAACAGCTGATCAATATTTAGACCAATCCGATGTAGTGGTATGACTGTTACTTATACATGTATTCTTACCCCAAGATTCCATGATGTCAAGTTCTCCAGATCTGGGCCAACTTCCATAATGGTTTGTAGTGGACTTCATCCAAATGGCTGTTAGAAAAATCTTTATTTTTATTTCATGTCGTAATGCAACACACATTATAATCTTATCGAGCTATTTTTTAATTGATTGATTGATTAACAGAATATGTAATTTATGTTTATTTTTTTTCTTTATGTCCATGTGTGACATTTTCAGTTCCAATAAACAAAGCAATTTTATTAGATTTGGAACTAGAACTCAAAAGGATTTATTTTCGTATTAAATTCATTAAATTAAAAAGTTCTATGGGAGGCGACTGTATTCCGTTATCTTTTGTTTTGTCAGTTTTATTCTGGTTCACATTATCATACCAGAAAATATTTAATTTCAATATTGATATTCTCCATATAATTATCGTGTACGTGTTCTATTTGCTTTCAAGTGTATCGATAGCGCGCAAATCATTGCACTGAGAAGAGACCACGTCTTGTTTTAAGAGTATCTTTGGTGCGCATTTTTTTCCTGAAATGACTCATTCTTGAATAAAATAGATGTATAAACATATAACCAAATGAAAATTCTACTAACTTGATATCTAGGACACCGATAGTAATATATGTTAAATTATTACAGCTACATAATTTTTAGTTAATATATTATCATATATTATTATCTTGACTCAGCGATTAGTGTTTTATATGTTCAGTCCTTAGATCTTATAATTTGTATAGTATAATGTGAAGTTTTGGTAGTAGTTAAATGTAATATTGTGTTTATGTCAACACCCTGAACCATGAGATGTTCACCTTTTAGCTTTCCCGGGGGGGGGGGGTCACACTAGAAGATTACGTGTATTGGGCATGGTGTGCAATTAAAACAGTTCATGGCTTTGATCATTTTTAATTCATCAAAAAAAAAAGTTCGTGCAGCCTTATGAGATGCATTCACTGTTGCAATGATTTGAAATTTGTAAGTGTATTAATCTCCAGTAGGACTGCTTGCGGCCCGCGGGCTAAACACCCCATGTCTTAACACGCTCTTTAGTTCTTACCTGGCCATAGCCAATCGCCTCTTGGTAATTTAGCTCTGACCTCCACGGTACCAAATCTGATGCTCGGAACACTCAACACCTTGCCGGACATAACAGGTGGCAGAATACCATTAGTGCCGTCCCTGACACAGCCGTGTAAGTCAGAAATAGTACACATACCAAATAATGCTGAGGATGGTCAGTTTAACATTGAGGTCAGAAATAGTACACATACCAAATAATGCTGAGCATATGGTGGGGAAAAGTCTTTTGATTAGTAAAAATGTTGATATGGAGTCATCAAAAAATGATAAGCAAAACCTATCTAACAATCTTGTATTTAACGTCTATTTCTATTAAGTTATCTGTATATCTGTTGAATTATAATTCTATCTTTCCGTCTGTTTGTATATATCTCTATTGAAGTAACGTATTGACTTTATAAACATATTTTCAATTAGCTTATGTAGCTTCATCAGAATAATAACTTGACTTAATCGATTGTTTCTGTTTAATTACGTCATTGTTCTCACCACTCATGTCCATGTGTCCGTGGAAAAGAAAGTTTTCATCAAATCTGGAATCTTCAACTGTTGGCATCTAGATGCAATAAAAAATTAGCCACTGAATTGTAATGAAATGTGTATTTTTGAAATTAATATTACAACTCCGCCCTTTCTCTCTTTCTTTCCATGTGTATGTGTGTGTGTGTGTGTGTTATGTGTGTGTATGTGTGTGTGTATGTGTGTGTATTGTGTGTTTAAGTGTATGTGTGTCTGTGTATGTCTGTGTGTCTGTGTGAGTATGTGTGTGTGTCTGTGTGTGTATGTTTGTGTTTAAGTGTATGGGTGTGTCTGTGTTTGTATGTGTATGTGTGTATGTGTATGTGTGTGTGTGTGTGTATGTGTGTGTATGTGTGTATATGTGTGTGTATGTGTATATGTGTATGTATGTATGTGTGTGAGTATGTGTGTGTATGTGTGTGTGTATGTGTGTGTTCATGTATGTGTGTATATGTGTGTTGGGGGATGAGTTAGTATATGAGGAAAGATTTATATCTGTATGTATGGGAAAAAAACTTCTGTTTGAAGCATTTTCATATGTCATTTAATGTAGTATACAAGTATTATGTTTAACATACTTCTATCCGAATAATAGAATCACTTTTCTTATCTTTTTTTATTTCATTATTTTAGCATTTTGGTCTTAATTTTTTTTTATTTCATTTAAATCAGTGCTTCTCAAAGTGGGACAATACCACCCCACCCTCCTGAAGACGATTACCTTTCCGTGTATGTGTTGGGGATGGGGGGTATTAGGGGGAGGGGGGGAGTGAGGAGAGAATTGTTTAGACCGGCCATCTGTGAAATTTGCCAGGACAAGTAGCCTACTAATCGCATATGTAAAAATGTGTCATACAAGAGAAAATGAATCAAGAGCAACCTTTCGCAAGACATTTATCTATTGATACCAAAGGACAATTAACACGTCTTCAGAATTCAACTGTTCCGAAACTTTTTCTCACACAAAAAAAATACCCACTTAAAAATATTCTATCAGTTGCAGCTGTCGGTACACCAGCAATGACAGGGAGTCATAGAGGATTTTTTTTTATTATATGTGAGAGAACAATTTGGAAAATGTTGGTATGCACTGCGTTACACCCCTGCAACATTTTATGCTGATTAACAACCGTATGAGCGCCTGAACACCAATTTACAACATGTAATGAAAGCGGTCAACAGAATCCACAAAAATTGGTTTAAAACTGACTGTTTCGACATCTGTGTTATGAAATTTATGAAGAATTCGATCGATTCATACTGATTCCATTGTCTGTCTAAAGGCGAATGTCAGACTCAATGTTATGGTTTCTTTGACTCAATGATACAGTTTTTAGAAAACTGGGACAATGCTGTATAAACCAATTTGATTTCTCAAAATGATATCGCTTATTTAAAGGACATATTTAACCAATTTAATGAAGGAATTCTTCAGTTTCTATGCTATAAATAAATTTTACAATTTACTAAACTGAAAAAAAAATCAATATAATGTGTAATCTGGAGTGTATTCACTGAGATTTTAATCAAAGATTCAAAGACTTTAAAAAAAAAATTTATATTCATTATTGGATTTAGTTGTGGAAGCAGAAGAATCTATATATTAGTTAGAGAAATTGATTGAATAATCAACCAATGATGCGCTAAAAACTAAATTTAAATTAGTGTATCAACTGCTCTGATTACGGAAGCTGAAATCTCTACCCTGGATTATGGGGCAAAGTACTAAGTTCATGATGACCTTTCTATCAACATATTTAGTTTAACGTTGATATAGTGAGTCATCAATCTATTAATAACGAAAAAGAGAAACATACTGCAAGTATTAGAACATGGGAAAGGTGGCGGGGAAAAAGAAAGATGCGATGATCTATTTATTTATTTCCTTTAAAGTGGGCGAATCACTGTACTAAATGAACACTTAACGTGTGAAACAAGTTTGAGAATCACTGTTCTAAATGAACACTTAACGTGTGAAACAAGTTTGAGAATCACTGTACTAAATGAACACTTAACGTGTGAAACAAGTTTGAGAATCACTGTACTAAATGAACACTTACTGGGAAAAACAAGTTTGAGAATCACTGTTCTAAATGAACACTTAACGTGTGAAACAAGTTTGACAATCACTGTACTAAAATGAACACTTAACGTGTGAAACAAGTTTGAGAATCACTGTACTAAATGAACACTTAACGAGTGAAACAAGTTTGAGAATCACTGTACTAAATGAACACTTAACGTGTGAAACAAGTTTGAGAATCACTGTTCTAAATGAACACTTAACGTGTGAAACAAGTTTGAGAATCACTGTACTAAATGAACACTTAACGTGTGAAACAAGTTTGAGAATCACTGTACTAAATGAACACTTAACGTGTGAAACAAGTTTGAGAATCACTGTACTAAAATGAACACTTAACGTGTGAAACAAGTTTGAGAATCACTGTTCAAAATGAACACTTAACGTGTGAAACAAGTTTGAGAATCACTGTACTAAATGAACACTTAACGTGTGAAACAAGTTTGAGAATCACTGTTCTAAATGAACACTTAACGTGTGAAACAAGTTTGAGAATCACTGTACTAAATGAACACTTACTGGGAAAAACAAGTTTGAGAATCACTGTTCTAAATGAACACTTAACGTGTGAAACAAGTTTGAGAATCACTGTACTAAAATGAACACTTAACGTGTGAAACAAGTTTGAGAATCACTGTTCTAAATGAACACTTAACGTGTGAAACAAGTTTGAGAATCACTGTACTAAATGAACACTTACTGGGAAAAACAAGTTTGAGAATCACTGTTCTAAATGAACACTTAACGTGTGAAACAAGTTTGAGAATCACTGTACTAAAATGAACACTTAACGTGTGAAACAAGTTTGAGAATCACTGTACTAAATGAACACTTAACGTGTGAAACAAGTTTGAGAATCACTGTACTAAATGAACACTTACTGGGTGAAACAAGTTTGAGAATCACTGTACTAAATGAACACTTAACGTGTGAAACAAGTTTGAGAATCACTGTACTAAATGAACACTTACTGGGTGAAACAAGTTTGAGAATCACTGTTCTAAATGAACACTTAACGTGTGAAACAAGTTTGAGAATCACTGTACTAAATGAACACTTAACGTGTGAAACAAGTTTGAGAATCACTGTTCTAAATGAACACTTAACGTGTGAAACAAGTTTGAGAATCACTGTACTAAATGAACACTTACTGGGTGAAACAAGTTTGAGAATCACTGTTCTAAATGAACACTTAACGTGTGAAACAAGTTTGAGAATCACTGTTCTAAATGAACACTTAACGTGTGAAACAAGTTTGAGAATCACTGTACTAAATGAACACTTAACGTGTGAAACAAGTTTGAGAATCACTGTACTAAATGAACACTTAACGTGTGAAACAAGTTTGAGAATCACTGTACTAAATGAACACTTACTGGGTGAAACAAGTTTGAGAATCACTGTTCTAAATGAACACTTAACGTGTGAAACAAGTTTGAGAATCACTGTACTAAATGAACACTTACTGGGTGAAACAAGTTTGAGAATCACTGTACTAAATGAACACTTAACGTGTGAAACAAGTTTGAGAATCACTGTACTAAATGAACACTTACTGGGTGAAATAGGTCTGAGAATCACAGTTCTAAATGAACACTTACTGGGTGAAATAGGTCTGAGAATCACAGTTCTAAATGAACACTTACTGGGTGAAACAAGTTTGAGAATCACAGTTCTAAATGAACACTTAACGTGTGAAACAAGTTTGAGAATCACTGTACTAAATGAACACTTACTGGGTGAAACAAGTTTGAGAATCACTGTACTAAATGAACACTTACTGGGTGAAACAAGTTTGAGAATCACTGTACTAAATGAACACTTACTGGGTGAAACAAGCTTGAGAATCACTGTACTAAATGAACACTTACTGGGTGAAACAAGTTTGAGAATCACAGTTCTAATTGAATACTTACTGGGTGAATATGTAACTGTCCGTTTCGTACAAATACATTTTTCGGGTCATTAGTGTAGACTTGAAACTCTCCATTCTAAAAAATGTTAAGATGATTTATTTTATAGTATTAAAAATTATGTTTACGTTATATCTAAATATTGCGTATCACCACCTTATATATCATGCACGGATATAATCTCCATACAAGTACTTACTTACATAACGTCCATACAAATAATTACATAAACTCCATACAAATAATTACATAACCTCCATACAAGTACTTACATAACCTCCATACAAGTACTTACATAACCTCCATACAAATAATTACATAACCTCCATACAAATAATTACATAACCTCCATACAAGAACTAACATAACATACATATATTTACATAATCTCCATAATGTACTCACATAACATACAGGTACTTAGACAACCTTTATAATATACTCACATAACCTCCATACATTGAGACTTCATATTTCCACCTGCCCTTGTCAAAACTGTTGAAATCATCTCTGAAGATTACCGCCCTTATATGTCTTGGCGATGGGATCTCCACAGCTCTGTGATGAACTACAAGGGATATAAACTAATTCAAGCTTTTATCTAATAACCTAATCATTTTTTTTCATTACACCATGTAAGTAATCAATTTAATAAAGTCAATTGATATCTGTCAGTTATCATCTTACTTGGAGAAAATTTTCCTTTTTCCGTCAAGTCGATAATTTTGCCTTCACTATCATATAAGATGGCATACGCAGAGATTTTATCCGAGTTGTCAACTCTTAAAGAATTGGTCCTGTACTGCCAACCATCAGCTGGCACCAGATGCAGCAAACGCGATGCGAAAGAAAAGACAAAATATCCTCAATTTAGCTTATTGTTAATTTTTTTTTTTTGTTTTAACATTATAAAAAAAGAACTTGTTTTGATCAAATGTTTTAAACTATGAAATGGTTACTATTTTTACATTTGTAAATTAATGATGTCAACTTACTTTTTTGGGAGGCTGTGCCAATCAGACTTACGTCATCATTTACTGAGTAGATTATTTCAACTTCTCGTACATAACGATCAGACACTAATTAAAAATGTACAAAATGTGTACACAGTAAATGAACACACTATTATTATATAGATATAAAGACAGACAGACAGACAGACAGACAGACAGACAGACAGATAGATAGATAGATAGATAGATAGATAGATAGATAGATAGATAGATAGATAGATAGATAGATAGATAGATAGATAGATAGATAGATAGATAGATAGATAGATAGATAGATAGATAGATAGATAGATAGATAGATAGATAGATAGATAGATAGATAGATAGATAGATAGATAGATAGATAGATAGATAGATAGATAGATAGATAGATAGATAGATAGATAGATAGATAGATAGATAGATAGATAGATAGATAGATAGAAAAGTTACATTTTCGTCTGTGTACCTGTCAAAGTAAAGATCAAATCGGGTGGAGTGTAGCTAATGTCCAGTCTGGCCGCAGTACAAACTGAGATGACCAAGACAGTCAGTAAATAAAAGCTGTCCATGACCAATGAAAGGTAAGTCTACAGTCTGTGTAGTTGTATATATACATCTATTTATTTATACAATAAATCTATTATGTTTATGTTTATACAAATCTACATGTATATATTTAGATATATATTATTAATAAAAAATGAAAATGATGGCGAGAATTTATTACGAATAGCCCCACAACAAGTTGTTTATCATACATGGTCTAAAAGTAGTCAAAATATGTATGAATAAAATTGGACATTTATATATTTATCAAATTAGTAATACCTGATCAATACCGTCTTCTTACCTCGAATGTAAACAGACCTTTACACAGTATGTTATCCAGCCCAATGTAGATGAAGGGCATGCCTGTTAACTATACATCTGGACAGTCCAGACTACTGCAAACCCATTTAATTCTCTCATCTACTCATAATATTGAACTATCAACTCTATCATCTACTCATAATATTTAACTATCAACTCTATCATATACTCATAATATTAAACTTTCAACTCTATCATCTACTCATAATACTAAACTATCAACTCTATCATCTACTCATATTACTAAACTATCAACTCTATCATCTACTTAAACTATTGAACTATCAACTTTATCATATACTCATAGTATTTAAGATACCTTTTATATATTCCAACCCCTCATTGTATAACAAAGTATTATTATGTTATTTACTCACACTTCTGACTCCGTTCAGTGTTTGTGTATTCAGTGTCAGAGTATGACCCAAACTTTCCTGTTACTGTCGCATGTTGGGAAACTGCAGTTTTTTGTTTATCTAAATAATACAATAGAAAGAAATTAGACAAAAAAAATTGTCCACCTGTTTCTTGATCAGCGATTCCCAGATATGAAAAGTTGAATCACTGGTCAGATTGTTGTGTTGTTGGTTGTATTGTACTATAGAGTTGGTTCTGTGTGGGGGAACTAAATGAAACAATTTTAAAAAAGGGTTAGGAACTGATTTAATAACTGAAAATAAATTACCAACAGCTGATTTAAAAAACAAACAAACAAACAAACAAAATAAAACCTAATGTGTGAACTAAGACTGAAGTGAAGTTGCCGTGAATTGATGCTATGACGTCATGAGGCGCCAAATAATGGGTAAAATACAACAGCTGTAATTTTTTTTTATTTCTCTAAGACCCCCCGCCCCCGCCTCTTCAACATTTAGAAAAGAAAAAATCTTGAAGGATTTGAACAGGGACACTTTACTCTAGTGTCTCAGACAACTCACCAGTGTTTCGTTCCTCAAGGTTTGTTGTGACGTCATCACTCTATTCATTTGTTGTGTGTTGATGAGCTGCATTGATGAACTGCATTGATGAGCTGCATTGATGAGCTGCATTGATGAGCTGCATTGATGAGCTGCATTGATGAGCTGCATTGATGAACTGCATTGATGAACTGCATTGATGAGCTGCATTGATGAGCTGCATTGATGAGCTGCATTGATGAGCTGCATTGATGAGCTGCATTGATGAACTGCATTGATGAACTGCATTGATGAGCTGCATTGATGAGCTGCATTGATGAGCTGCATTGATGAGCTGCATTGATGAGCTGCATTGATGAGCTGCATTGATGAACTGCATTGATGAGCTGCATTGATGAGCTGCATTGATGAGCTGCATTGATGAGCTGCATTGATGAGCTGCATTGATGAGCTGCATTGATGAGCTGCATTGATGAGCTGCATTGATGAGCTGCATTGATGAGCTGCATTGATGAACTGCATTGATGAACTGCATTGATGAGCTGCATTGATGAGATGCATTGATGAGCTGCATTGATGAGCTGTATTGATGAGCTGCATTGATGAGCTGCATTGATGAGCTGCTTTGTGTTTCAAGCGTGGCTTTAATTTTTTTAGGGGGAATTAATTTGATTCACATAAAAAAGAAATGTAAAATAAATTGGAGGAATGTATGTTATATTTTTTTATCAACTGGCTTTCAGGTATGAAAACAAAGATTGGCCTGCTTATCTTATAGGTGGTCACTTTTTAGACGAGGTTATGTGTCAAGTAAGAATACATATTAAAAGGTTTCTAGATTTGTATCTTGTAGCTGTTTGAAAATACTGGGTGCTAGCACCATGTACCTCTTAATATCGCCACACTAACTATATATGTTATATATATATATATTACTTGTTACTGCAAGTAGGACAAGATAATGTTACTTCCAATTTAACAAGCGCACTTCCTGTGAGGTTTTAAAACTCTATAGAGTGCCATATAGGTGAATCTGTTGGTATGATGATGAATCGTGTTTAGAACACGTTTTCATATCTGAAATATATTATTATTTCTATACCAATTCTCTATATGTACAAATGTAAACATCAAGGCAACATATTTAAGAATGAAGCGAATACAGAAAGGCTCACATAGATTTATTTATATCTCAATATTCCAACAACATGTAGCAGCAATCTACAAACTTCTGAACTCCACATAGTCAATGATCAAATCAGAGTTATCCCCCTGCCATGTTGGTCTCCAGACGTTGTGAGCTCTCCAGAACTCTTCCATGGCTCGAGGTGAATTGTCGATCCATGGCTTGGTGACGCCCTAGTAATGGTTTCCGTCTGGGAAGAATCCCCCGGTGCCGCCCACAGCGACATTAAACATTATATAAAACTGTTTCAACAAAAAAAAAAGAAAAAAAAAGTTATGATTGACAAATAACGTACAATCGTACAATAGTGAAATTGTGGGCGAGGGGGGGGGTGCGGATTTAAGTTGATTTGGACTTGAGACAGTTAAATTGCCTTTTTTAAAAATGACTGAGTCTGTGTTCGTTTGTTTGTTTAATCCCAACACCTCGTACTTAGTTTTGCTTACAACTATTGAGTCCAGTACAGTCCACTCACCTCTTGGTCAAATGGTGCCATGTGGCCACCTGATCCCCACAAATTGTTGCCCGAAAATCCTCCCCATTGCCAGAACCCACCAGCAGGTGGCACAACTGACATGATCTGTTGATTGTCTATGAATGTCCTGGCAACAGACAAACAACAACAATATAATTGTTTTAACATACATTGCTAATATATAAATTGGACATATTAATTTTTGTGTGCTCTGACAAACACATTATTTTTTATTTCATGTGTCCAGTGTGTCGGGGCAATATAACACTGTAACAACTGTGTCATTACTCCCTGTATGGCAGACCATCACATTTCATAATGGACAATGGTACATCAATTAATTTAAGTATATGGTTGATCAATTGCCCTTCACATATAGAGACTTACATTTGTGTTGTGACATGACTTCACATATAGAGACGTACATTTGTGTTCTTTTATAAATTCACATATAGAGATTTACATTTGTGTTCTTACATAACTTCACATATAGAGACCTACATTTGTGTTGTTACATGACTTCACATATAGAGAGCTACATTTGTGTTGTGACAGGACTTCACATATAGAGACCTACATTTGTGTTGTGACATGACTTCACATATAGAGACTTACATTTGTGTTGTGACATGACTTCACATATAGAGACGTACATTTGTGTTCTTTTATAAATTCACATATAGAGATTTACATTTGTGTTCTTACATAACTTCACATATAGAGACCTACATTTGTGTTGTTACATGACTTCACATATAGAGAGCTACATTTGTGTTGTGACAGGACTTCACATATAGAGACCTACATTTGTGTTGTGACATGACTTCACATATAGAGACCTACATTTGTGTTGTGACATGACTTCACATACAGAGACCTACATTTGTGTTGTGACATGACTTCACATACAGGGACCTACATTTGTGTTGTGACATGATTTCACATATAGAGACCTACATTTGTGCTGTGACATGACTTCACATATAGAGACCTACATTTGTGTTGTGAGTTGTGACATGACTTCACATTTAGAGACCTACATTTGTTTTGTGACATGACTTCACACATAGAGACCTTCATTTGTGTTGTGACATGACTTCACATACAAAGACCTACATTTGTGTTGTGACATGACTTCACATATAGAGACATACATTTGTGTTGTGACATGACTTCAAATATAGAGACCTACATTTGTGTTGTGACGTGAATTCACATATAGGGACCTATATTTGTGTTGTGACATGACTTCACATATAGAGACCTACATTTGTGTTTTGACATGACTTCACATATAGGGACCTATATTTGTGTTGTGACATGACTCCACTAATGGCCTAAAACAGAGCATATTATCTGTGTCAAGGTCCCCTTGCGGTCGTTGTCTATTGGTATGATCACCTACTGAGTTCTGGCCAGCATTTATATTTGTCCCAGCCACGTGGTTTTACAGGACGCGCAAAACACAACAATAACTGAGTACACAACTCCAATGTAAATGTAACACAGCGAGTATTTATTTACATTAGAAAAATAAAGACAATTTGTCCTAAAAAGGACAATAGCATCATCGGCTAATACACACACATATAACGAATCAAATATATTACACCGAATTACCTAGGGTGGGTAGTTTTCACAAGAACTCAGATCTAAGGTGGTCGAACATCTAGGTTCTGCCACACTAACAGCCTGGTTTCCCTACCCCAGCTGGAGTCTGAGCTCGACTGCCTTCAGTCACTGTCTGCCGCTGACTGAATGACCCACGCCAACTGACTCGAAGTTTCGCCACGCACATCGGATCTACCGGCATGCGTGCCAAGACTTCCGCTTCACTGACCAATCGCAGTGACGTGTACGTCACACCCATCACTCGTGCCTTCACGCGTGATCAATAAAGGGACACTCCTCTCGCGCCCCTTTCCGCTTGAATACAACAAGGGCATAGATTATCTCCCCTATAGACATTCTCTTCACAGGTGACAGAAAGTGATAAGTGGGTGCTAGACAGACTGACCACAGTGGGACCACCTGGGAAGACAAAGTCTTTGTCTATCCAATATATTTATATTATCTCCCCCTCGGGTGATGGGGCAATGTAGACATGGTTTGGCTTTATTTCATTAACCAACTCATAGAATGTGACAATCTGAATAGAAAAAGGCAAAGGAACAGAATGTTTGAATGATAGCTGCAGAATTCATAAGTATACGTGTTAATGGAACCAACACAAGGGACTAATATAGATGAATGCATGTACATAGATTGTTAGTTCACAAAGGACTAGTATAGATGAATGAATGTACATAGATTGTTAGTTCATAAAGGACTAGTATAGATGAATGCATGTACATAGATTGTTAGTTCACAAAGGACTAGTATAGATCCATGCATGTACATAGATTGTTTGTTCACAAAGGACTAGTATAGATCCATGCATGTACATAGATTGTTAGTTCTTGTATATTCTTAACATTTATGTCGTAAGCGATTTTATAATTATCACAATTTTAGAAATTTCTTTTTCAAATACTAATGGTGTTGGTTGGTATTACAACTTGATGAAGATTGTAAATTTTTTTTTTTGTTTTTTTTTTTGTACATTATCCGAATATTACATCCCGCACCTAATTTAAAAGTACAGAAAAAAAAATAAGCTTCAAAAATATCTGAACCAATTATCCAGCCGAATAAAGAGTAGAGATGAAATAAACAGAAATGATTATTTCAAAATAATGAGGTTCTTTATTACCAGAGACCTAACAATTTGTTTAATGATGGAAAGGAAAATAACAAATAATAGTACTTAACAATTAAATATCACAAATTACAAAATACTGATAAAATATTTCTTCACTTACACAATATGTTGCTCGGTCCACTCCAGCCTCCACACATGAAACTCATTGTGCCAATTGTTGGACTTTCTGTGGATTTGTATTGTCAAGAAAATAGAAAATGAACAACAATGAAGAGGAAAAAAATGTCCCATATTTGTGCGATAGCCATCAAACCTCTGTTTCTTTCTTTTTTTTTCATATGTTTGGTCTCATTCAGCTTGTTTCACCTGTTTAGTCAACATATGTGAGAATATACTGTTTAATAAAGTGTTGGTACTGTTGTGACTGTTTAGAAACTGCGACGTTTACGAATTCCCCCCACCCCCAACCCACCTAAATTAAATTAAGGAAGTGTGTGTATAATGTTGGAAACATCATACCAGTAAAGGCTGGCAGTGAGAGGGCTGAATTTGTTACGCCCAATGCTTAAGACAAAGTTCCGAGAAATTCTTATAGAGAAGGCAAAGTAAGTGTCGTTGGATAGGTCCTGTGTTTCCGCCCCACAATAATAAACAAATTACATTGATCCAACAGATAGCATTGATTCTGTGAGCGCCAGCGATAGACGTCCTACACAATGATTAAATCTCATTAATTGACATCATTGAAAAATGAAAATTAAAAAAAAAATATCATGGAAACTCGGATGATCGATTCAAAAAATATAACTACCATTAGGCAAAGTAATGAATATATAAATATATATATATATATATATATATATATATATATATATATATATATATATATATATATATATATATTATCATAGACGAATCTGCTTTGAAATACGAGTGCTTTAAGATTATGAGCAACTCTCTGGAACAAATAATGTTCATAAACCGAGGTTGGACTGTATTGGACACAATTTTATACTTTGTTATTTAGACTAAGAAATGCGATGTGTTTCCTTAAGTTGGGAGAGTTTGGTGGGGTGTACGCGCTGCAACGCGCTGAGAACCTCGGGTGAACATGCCACGGCTAAAGGGTACATAGTGAAATGGGGGGAGGGGGGGGCTGGAACATGTCGTTTAAAAATATCCATGGGGTACTGTGTATTACGAAAATAAAAGGGGGGAGGGGGGTAGGCCTACACAGATATAGAAAGTTAGGGAAACACTGAGTTAATATATCGATTCTGTAACCTTCTCTTCCACCAAGTCAAGTGGAAAACTTAAATACAGTGGACAGTGGCGTCACTATGGTTGGTGTCACCCGGTGCGGAAAATTCAGGGTGTCACCCGCCCCCCCCCCCACCTCAAGAATCACCACCATGAACAATGGTACATATTTCTAATTTTCCTCCTGCACTAGAACTTAGAGAATTTACTTTAAAATACTTGAGCGATTAAAACGATAATATAACTGACTGTATCTCAAAAAGATGTATGTTACTTTCATTAAACTGAGTTTGTAAAACTTCGTCTCCTATTTCATGAAACCACGTCTTTTTTTTTAAAGAATGTTTGCAAAAAAAAAAAAAAAACAACTCTAGATTGATCCGAGAAGCTTTGAACGATATTCATTTACCTTATCTCCAGACGCTCTGCATTTTGGCACACTGTGCTACTGCTATGCATGGTGGCACCTTGTGCTACTGCTCTGCATGGTGACACCCTGCGCTACTGCTTTATGTGGTGACATCCTACTGCTCATGTTTTTAACTATTATCGGCTATAAAACCGACTATACCGATTTTTTTCTGCTATGAAATTTAGAATTGTTCTGTTTGGTGTCACCCCTAAAATGGTGTCACCCGGTGTGGCCCGCACCTACCGCACCCCCTAGTGACGCCACTGACAGTGGAAATTGATTTTGAAAAAAAATAAACAAGGTACATAAACTGATAACAAGAGATAAGTCAGACTGACCTGTCCCCATGTGTCTGCATAAATCTGTTCTGGTCAGCTGAAGGCCCCCAGTGTAGTGTACTGGTCACTGTTTTAACACCGAGGTCACCATCATTACCTACATATAGACAGCTCGTGTGGTGTTTTTTTTTTATACACACTTATTGAATGGTCGTGTTATAATAATCCAATAAAGTGTTCGCATTATATCTAGGAGTGATTGTGTTTTTAGAATATTGCAGTTTTTTTTATTTAGGTTAGGAGGGGTGGTGGTACTGATATATGGGTTGTCTAATTAAGCAGAAGAGTGGGAGGGGCGTTGAAAGAGGGGTGTGGTCCGTGGAAGGAGAGGCTGGTATGATGGAGAGGTGGGCATTCCGGGAGAAGAGAGGTGGTGAGATGGTGTGTGTGTGTGTGATGTCCCTGTAAGGATGAGATGAATTCTCTTAGATCCTATAAACCACTTATGGGACAGTTTTCGCAGTGCCCTTCTTTCATCCCCACCATAGCCGATAATGCAATGACCATGGAGGCACCACGGGAGATGTAGCGGGGACTTAAGTCCAAGACCTGAAAATATCATTTGGTCCTCACAGAAGATCGAACCGGTGACCCTCAGGTCGACAGCCGGGCGTTTTACCGCACGACCATCCGTCCCCTTGTGGTGAGATGGTAGAGAGGGTGATCTAGGGAAGTTATGTAATTGTGGGATGGAGGGGATGGGGGGAATTGGTGGTCTAGGGATGGATGGATTTCTGTGATGGTAAGTAGGCTGGTCGAGGGAAATATGTAATTATGGTATGGAAGGGTAGAACATTTTAGGCATTATTTTCTTTCACTGCACCACGTGCAGTTTACAATTTCATTAATTCCACTTACCCCAAGATTCCATGATGTCGATTTCTCCAGATCTCGGCCATGTCCCATACTGACTAGAACTTGGCATCATCCAGATAGCTATTGGAAATGTTAATTATGTATATATGATTTAAGTCACTCTATCGGGCGGTGGAAATATTCTGTGTCTTGAAAAATTGAAACCAATTATGGCCAACTTTATTATTTAAGCCCAATCGATTTAAAGTTTTAAAATCAATTCATTAAATTCTTATGGGGTCCCAATCTTTTTTGATAATGTTCATATAAATAGGGTAATAGTAGAAATTATGGCGTCTCAAGTTTAGCACGGTTTCATCGTTGTGATGAGTTCTAAATTATTTTTTTCAGTATTGTGCGCTGTTTTTTTAATACTGTATATCTAAACTTTACCAGCACAGGAAGGTAAAAAATCTGTAACAATATAAAGTGTCAGAAAGTGTCAGAAAGTATAAAACAACCGATATTTTAGTAGTCTTACGCTATCATACAATGTACATCACTGTATTCATTTATATTTACTTTACGAACAAGATAAATAAATAAAAAAATAGACTTTTATTAACGTAGCTTAGATCATACAGATATTTAGACACATTTTATTGAGTAAATAAAGGGGCATGTTCCAGAAATAAATGAGATAATCAATCCACAATGGCGTTCACGCTTTAAGCTGTTCTTTGTTTTGGGTTTTTTTTTAAATAAATATTTAAAAACAATATTTATAGTGTCTTGAATACTAGTCATTGTCATCAGAACTATTTTCTGTATATTTAACTGGTTAAGTGAACAGTAGAGTAAACTTTAAATTTTGTTTTGCTATGACCACAATTGATGTGTGTGTGAGAGACCGAGGTATGTATTTACTTTGTCTGGCTATATGAACGGCTCTACAGCGTAATACGACAATAAATACATTGATTTATTTGAAAATATTGTGCAGAAAATATGTCATCACTGGATGAGTGTATATGACACACACATTACATTGGCTGACTCATATGTCATCACTGGATAAATGTATATGACACACACACAATACATTGGCTGACTCATATGTCATCACTGGATAAATGTATATGACACACACACAATACATTGGCTGACTCATATGTCATCACTGGATAAATGTATATGACACACACACAATACATTGGCTGACTCATATGTCATCCCTGGATGAGAATATATGATACACACAATACATCAACTGACTTATATTTTTTTTATAATTATGGAAAAAAATCGTTTATACAATGCACTTCATCAGGTCAAGATAATAAATCACTAGCTTGACTTACCTGGCCATAGCCAATCGCCTCTTGGTATTTTAGCTCTGACCTCTATGGTACCAAATCTGAGGGTGGGGACACTTTTTATTTTGCCGGACATGACAGGTGGCAGAATGCCATTAGCGCCGTCCCTGACACAGCCATTGAGGTCAGAAATAGTACACATACCAAACAATGCTGAGGATGGGCAGTTTAACATTAAGGTAAAATAAAATAGTACACATACCAAACAATGCTGAGGATGGGCAGTTTAACATTAAGGTAAAATTAAATAGTACACATACCAAACAATGCTGAGGATGGTGAAAATGGTTTTATTTTTTTTGTCGAAGTATTGAAATATACATAAAGCAAACAAAACAGGACAAAACGTTTTTTTTTAAATCGAACGATTAAACATTCAACGACAATAATCCTTTTTTTTTCATCATTTAAAAATCAATCGTTACATTTTAAATTGACTGTTTTATAGATTATTTCCAATCAATAATTAAATCAATCACTCAGTTACTCGTTCAACTTATCAAAAGCTAATAACCAAAAGTTTATATTAATTTTAAAAACCTATTATTTATCTACTACAGCTCTGACATCCATTTCTTTTGTATCTTAATAAGTTAATACCATGTCTCTCGCCCTGTTGTCCATTTGTCTGTCATTCTATCTGTGCTCATTTGTCTGTCATTCTATCTGTGCTCATTTGTCTGTTATTTTGTATTGATTTCTTTGTCTGTCATCCTACCTTAACCCATAGTCTGTAATTCAGTATGTATCCATTTATCTGTCATTTCATTTGGTCTGTACCACTAGTCTGTTGTTTTGTCTGTACCCATTTGTCTGTCATTCTGCCTGTATCTCTTTCGAGTTTCGACCCCCCCCCTTTCCCTAACGACGTCCTTTTCAGTCTGTCAGTGTGTATGGTAAGTCTGTAACCTAATTGTACCAGTATTTCGGTAACTCCTTTTTTGTTTTTCCTGTAAAAAAACATTTATCAGAAAAGTCCAATATTTTTTTTTTAAATTTGTTTAGAGCATCAACTTCATTGCACCCAGTGATAATATCTATATATATAATTCACAACTTCAATACGCAGAACTATTTATAGATAGTGGAACTCCCGAATACGTCGATAACTCGCGACACCGGAAAAAAAACACTATAGTGTGGAGATGGGAGGGCTGGATCACAGCAAGCGTGTTGTTTAAAGTGGGTCAAGATGGATCACTCAGGAAGTCTTCACCCGTCAGCTATAGATATTTAAAATGTTTCAAAGTAAATTTCGCTTTACAGAAAACATAGGCTCCTTTGCTTTGTCATTGTGTCCGTATCAAAGATTGTGTCAGTAACTTCCCCCTTTCTTTGCGGCGTATGATACGACGCAGGACAACTAGTATTACATTTAATTGACAACGAAAAACAAAATTATTCTCACTATTCAGATCCATGTGTCCATGGTAAAGAAAATTTTCATCGAACCGGGAATCTTCAACTGTAGGCATCTGAATTTATATATATATATATATATATATATATATATATATATATATATATATATATATATATATGTATATATATATATATATGTAGCAATCAGATAATGTTGACAATGTTAATGCTAAAAATTATATTTCTTATACAGATTATGAGCCAAATTTTTATAATCATAAAATCTGTATTGGGAACTTACTGGGTGAAGGTGTAATAGACCGTCTCGTACAAACACATTTTTGGGATCATTTGTGTACACTTGAAACTCTCCATTCTGTAAAGTGTTATTGTGTTATTTATCTTTATTTAATGTACACACATTGATACACCATATATATATATATATATATATATATATATATATATATATATATATGGTAGACAGACAGACAGACAGACAGACAGATAGATAGATAGATAGATAGATAGATAGATAGATAGATAGATAGATAGATAGATAGATAGATAGATAGATAGATAGATAGATAGATAGATAGATAGATAGATAGATAGATAGATAGATAGATAGATAGATAGATAGATGTTTTATTCATTAATCGAGGCAGATAATGCTCCAAATGAACCATTGTTCATATTAAATACATTATCTGTTAATTGATAAATTGCATGCATGTAGAGTTGAATTTGTAAACATAGAATCATCACGTTAACATGTATTATTTGTATTTACTTTAGTAGTGTCTAGTCTACACAGTAAACAGTAACAGAAGTTTTAACAGTAACAGTGTGATGATCTTAATAAGACTTACATAACCTCCAAACATTGAGACTTCATAGTTCCATCTGCCCCTGTCAAAATTGTTGAAATCATCTCTGAAGATTACCGCCCTTATACGTCTTGGCGATGGGATCTCCACAGCTCTGTGATGAACTCCTTGAAACATAAACCAATTCATTTGCATTATTCCTAAAATGGCTCATGCTTCTATTTGTATTTTTTTTTTATTATTTAATGGCGAGACTAAATTGAGAAATGTATTTATTCTCACTAAATAATTGAGTCACAGAGTGACCTACATTCTTGTATCGTACGTTAGAACTTCTAAATATATTTTAAAGTCTATGTGAATTTTGAAATAAAATAAACGGGAATATGTTTATTGTTTCCTGTATAACCCAACGTTATGCTTTTTTTCCAACGTGTCTACATTTTGTAATTCTTTTAGCTTGTTCCATTAACAGCTCATTTTGACTTTTATTATGTACAAAGCTAGAAAAATGTTCCCCCAATGCAATGAGAAGTATTTGGATTTTTCCCATTTATCACTAAGCCCGTCCTTCCCTGCGACGCCTCAATTCAAAGTATTGGGTTGTGTACATCTGAACTCAACATCAATACATTTTTTGGGGTTGTGTACATCTGAACTCAACATTAATACATTTTTGGGTTGTGTACATCTGAACTCAACATCAATACATTTTTATGTCATTTTCAAAATTAATGTGAACTCAGAGATAAATACATCAACTCAGAGATAAATACATCCACTCAGAGATGAATACATCAACTCAGAGATAAATATATCAACTCAGAGATAAATACATCAACTCAGAGATAATACATCAACTCAGAGAGAAATACATCAACTCAGAGATAAATACATAAACTCAGAGCTGTATAATCGTTATACCTTAATTAAACTTAAAGAATAAAAATGATATTTCTCTCATTAAATTAACTCAGTCTTGAGTGGATTCAATTATGACATTATTTATTCATTTGTTCATGTCTCTGATTAACTTACCTGGTATGAAATCGGTTTTTTCCGTCACGTCAATAATTTTGCCTTTCTTATCAAACAAGATGGCGTAAGCGGAGATGACGTCAGAGTTTGCCACTTTTAAAGAACTGGTCCTGTACTGCCAGCCATCAACTGGCACAATTATAAAATGAGTACATAAAAAGTAAATAGATTTGCCACACACCTATTACAACTATTCAAACCAAACTAGGTCAATGTGACAAGCGATCCGATGATCGTAAGTTTTGTTTGATGGCATTTTTAAAAACGCAGTTGTTACCCGACCAGCAAACTGGAATAATATTTTTTTCCGCCGACCAGCATAGATGTGCGCATGCGCAATTTTTTTAGGGGTCTGTCTATAGATATTGCGCATGGGCGACTAGATGGACTCCGTATTATTTTTTTTTCGGGATCCAGCTATAGATATTGCACCTAACCCTTTTCCTAAACATATTCCTAACCCTAACCCTAGCCCTAACCCTAACCCTAGCCCCGAAAACAAAAAAAAAAAATGCAATAAAATGCAGTCCGAGTCCATTTAGTCGCGCGCGCGCACATCTATCGCTGGTCGGCGGGAAAAAAATTATTCCAGTTTGCTGGTCGGGTAACATTTTCTTTTTTTTAAAATGTGATTAATTGTCAGTTTTGTGGAGAATTTATTTTAATTTTACAGCTACATTGTCTCCATACATTTCTTTTATTTACAATCTCAAAAAGAAAAAGAAATATAATTTTAAATGTTAACTCACTTGTTTGGGTGGCATGGCCGATATGTCGTATGTCATTATTGATTGTGTAGATTATTTCAACCTTTCTTATGTAATGATTGGCAACTTATTAAAAAGAAAAAAAACTGTTTATCAAGTGGCGTTCATTGGGTTAACATTTGCAGGTAATCAATAATATCAATGAGACCTTAATCTATCAGTATACTATCGGTATGATCTGAATGAACTGATCAACTTAAGTGCGAATGGCTCACCTAATTAAGAAAAAATGGACATGACGAATTCATGGTCAGATTTGAAATAAATATTTTGGTTTATTTTCATATTTGGCAAATTGGTAAACTTTTGGGCCGCTATGTACTATGGTGCTATGGGTGCAAAACACCCGGGTGGCAGCCTCTGGGGGGGGGGGGGACGGCCAAATCTGGCATTGGAGAATTAATTTTGACCACACACACAAAAAAAACATTTAAAAAAAAACCTTTTTAACAATAATTAGTCGTCTAATGTGACACTGATTGAGACATAAAGTATGACTGTATATATTTTACAGTCTACGACTACTTCAAGTCGATTATTTAAATACGCGATAAAGTCTTTTTGTGTATATCTTTGAACCATATCAAATAAATCACTTTACTGATTAATAATAGAAGGAAGGTCGACGAAGTGGGGGGGGGGGGGTATGGGGGTTGCGGCAAGTTACTGTTTACATCCGGGTGACAGAAAGACTCGACGCTTCTCTTGGTGTGCTTACAGATTAGATGTTTGTAATGAGAGATTAGATGTCTGTACTGACGAATTAGAAGATTGTACTGACAGGTTAAATGTTTGTACTGACAGATCAGATGTTTGTACTGATAGATTAGATGTTTGTACTGATAGATTAGATGTTTGTACTGACAGATCAGATGTCCAGTAACTTCATTAATAAAATCTTGAAACATTATTGAAGTCTTACCTGTGAAAGTAAAGGTCAAATCAGGTGGACTGTAGTTAATGTCCAGCCTGGCCGCAGTACAAACTGAGATGACCAGGACGGTCAGTAAATACAAGCTGGCCATGACCACTGAAATGTGAACTTACATTTAGTCTGGTTGTATGTAGCTATTCCATTGCAATGATGACAATTAATATAAGTGACGTAACAACCGTTAGTAAAGTTTGGGTTATTGATGTCAACCCTGGCTAGCAGTGACTTAAATGACCCCCCCTCCCATCCCAACCTCTCTCAATTTACGGCACTTAAACATTTTACGTCTACAGTAATATGCTCTTTGATTGGTGTAAATTAACGGTTGTGAGAAATCGTTACAATGAATCTATATTTTAAATTAAAGTCAGTAATACAAAACTCATATCAAGAAAACTTACGAAATAAATCACATTGTAAGCCGCATTACAGTTCATACAAATGATATAATTTACACGATGACTATGTAGGGTAATAATTACAATGTTCTACCAACTAAAATATATTTCCCTTACCAAATTGAGTCTTAACTTTGAAATAGTTCAATCTATTAATTCAAATAATGCAGGCTACTAGATCATGCTTATCTGCGATTATGTTTGGACGTTGTTGAAATAACCTTGGCCCATTTCATTGTTCAGTGTTTAGTTAAGACATGATGTTCATTAACAGTCAGGGAAACAGAGGGTATGTGTCTAAGCAAAGTAAAACATAATTTGAAGAACTATTGAATCAGACGCATTCAAACCTTGATAGCACATACGAGACATAACGCGGCCATGGAATGTCAATGGGTCACCATGAGAAAACAATGAGGCGGCCATGAGATAACAATGGAGCGGCCATGAGATAAAAATGGAGCGGCCATGATATAACAATCGGGCAGCCATGAGACAACAATGGGGCGGCCATGAGATAACAATCGGGCGGTCATGAGACAATAATGGGGCTGCCATGCGATAACAATGAAGCGGCCATGAGATAACAATGGGGCGGCCTTGAGATAAAAATGAGGCAGCCATGAGACAACAGTTTGGCTATGTGATAACAATGGAGCGGCCATGAGATAATATTAAGGCAGCCATGAGACAACAGTTTGGCCATGTGATAATAATGGAGCGGCCATGAGACAACAATGGAACCATGAGATAACAATAGGCCGGCCATGGGATGGCCATGAGGTATCTGTACAAGAATTCGAAATAAAAAATACTTTGATGTGCCGCACCGTGTCAATGTATCAACATTTAATAGAAAATATGAATTATATTAAAGCGATTAACCGGCTAATTAAGAGGTCCAATAAACTCAATGAAGACATAGGCCTAAATAACTTCTTTTTTTTTCAATAAATAATACAAATAAACAGAAACAACATTCTGTATGCTATCAAGAAGTGGTGAAGGAGGGGTGGGGTATAGAGACGAGGGAGTGAGAGAGGGGAGTTAAAGATACAGTCTCCTATTTCATTAAATTTTTAAAAAGATAAAAATGACTTCGTTCTGTTCTGTTTTGTTTGTTTGTTTGTTCCAATTCCTGTTTCAATCTACACTCTGTTTAGTATCATGGTATGTGTATAGTAGGGAGCGACCGATAATCGGATCGCTATCGGTATCGGGCCGATATTGGCAATATCGGTTAATATTGGATCGGCCGATATTTGTAGGGAGCGACCGATAGTCGAACCGATATTGGCACTATGGGTTTTATATCTCAAATGTGCCTTTCCTTCCTAAAATAATAATATAGCAAGAAAGTAATCGCTCCCTTGTCATTAACGCGGTTTGTATACCCTCCCCCCTCCGCCCAACCCAGTTTCATTTTAGACACAGCAGCACAAAGATGACGTCATTTACCAACAGGGTCGGCGAGTTAAAGGACAAATTTACTTTTAATCTTCTTTAGAAGATTTTGCTTTGTTATCTTACTATCAACTATTTGTTAAGTGTTTTAGTGAACAACAGAAAAGAAATTGTATTGTAAAATGACACTCTTTGATGTTACCGCATGGCAATTCAAAGCAACATTTTGATCGGTCGGCTTTCATTTTTCATCTTATGTTGTTCTTTTCTTTCTTTCCTGTGTCAACATTAAAAATTCTTTCTTTCGTCTCATTTTGGTTATAGCAACAGTTGTATCAGGGACGAAGCAGGCGTGAGTGTTTGCCGGTTTAACTCTTAGAGAAAAATCTATTGATGTTTTTATTGCTATATACAAAGCACAATCGAAAATATGCCTTTCCATCATATTGACATCGCTAGTTTCAGAACGTTAATTAATTAATAGACTTGCCAGGCAAAAATGATGCCTAGCTGTTGACAAACATTGACAAAACAATCGAAACATAGATTTTAACTTCGTAGGCAGCAGTTGAAAGATAAGTTGGCTTCAATTAATACTATATTTACAACTGCCGATTGCTGAACGTCCATACAAGGTTTTATTGGTGTTACATTACATTGGTTAGAACCTGTGTTATTCTCTCTGATTAGCTGAATCCCAGGATAGGTCCCAGGAAATTTTCTTCTCCCGGGATATTGTTGGGTAAATAAAAGGAGGCTGGGAAAGGTACCAACCCACACAATCCCATACAATAGCCGTGGTTAGAGAATTATCATTATAAACGGGTTCATTATACGCTAGAGTACCTTCACCGATACACTACAGTATATAATGTTAACTAGTGAATGAAAGTTTTCTCTTTTTACACTGACAGAGAAGGGAGCAGGAGGTTTACTTGTCGAAGGGCTAAATAACCAAAACATCTTCATTATATATTATAAGTGAGGTGAGAGTGTGTGCGAATTGCGACAGGGAGTGGGTGGTAGATCTACTCAATAAGTGAAAGGAACTTAAACTTCAAATGGTTGAGTGAAATTCTGTTATTTATCGATTTGGTGAACTTTCCGCATTTGGTCAAATTAACGCATTTAAGTGTTGCGTTAAAATTTTAATCGCAATTTTTTTTTGGCGCGTTAATCGCAAATTAACGCAGTTTAAGAAGTAGCCCTAATTAATACATTTTTACTTTTTTAGTTTGACATGAATTATTTACAACTTTATCTTACTTTTCTGTTTGCGAACAAGTAAAAAGTAAAAACAACAAATTGTTTGTTATAAGTTTAATTTTAAACAATAAACATGCAGATTTCTGAGATTATGCAGGCATGGTTTGTGTTTCTGACTTCGGTCTTTCGGTCTGTCTTTTCAAATCTTTTGTTTTTATAATCTTCTAATCATCTGCAAGACACCCTTTCATTAATAGCAAAATATCGGTATCGGTATCGGCAAAAATGCTGGGAGAAAATATCGGTATCGGACTATCGGTAAAAAGGCATATCGGTCGCTCCCTACTCATCTGTGAATCAATGAACCAGCCCCCACCTGTACTCACCTGTGAGTCAATGCATACTGTGGCCAACATCAGAAAAAACAGCACGCCCCACAGCTGAGGTAAAGGGAGGTAAGATATGGCCTCAGGGTAGACAACAAATGCCAAACCAGGACCTGAAAGTAAACATTAGCTTTTACATGGCTCTCTTAAAAGAGGACCTGTCCTATCTGCAAACTCTGTTGAATCGCAATGATTTGTGATAACTAGTTAAAACAGTAACATTTTAAGTGTCACAGAAATCTAATTAGGTAAAATACATTTAAATCTCTGTTTTAATTCACAGTTTTCTACCTGACTGAGCGAAACTTGACACGGTGGTGTTCAAATTGTAAGCCATGTGACCGAGGACAGAGAAAATGGTGAATCCAGCAAAAACGCTGGTGCCTTCACAGAGAAAACAAAGTATAATGGAGTCTCTGGAAATATAGAACTTTTGTTTTTTATACACATTTGTCGTATTTTAAAACTGTCATATTAAAACTAAAAGACATTTCTTTCATTGATGCAGTAGGCTCTAGCCTTATTCTTCCCATCTCAACTATACTACCCATCTCAACTATGCTACCCATCTCAACTATACTACCCATCTCCACTATACTATCCATCCCAACTATACTACCCATGTCAACTATACTACCCATCTCAACTGTACTACCCATCTCAACTGTACTACCCATCTCAACTATACCACCCATCTCAACTATACCACCCATCTCAACTATACCACCCATCTCAACTATAATATCCATCTCAACTATACTACATATCCTAAATATACTACCCATCTCAACTATACTATCCATCTCAACTATACTACCCATCTCAACTATACTATCCATCTCAACTATGCTATCCATCTCAACTATGCTAACCATCTCAACTATGCTACCCATCTCAACTATGCTACCCATCTCAACTATGCTACCCATCTCAACTATGCTACCCATCTCAACTATACTACCCATCTCAGCTATACTACCCATCTCAGCTATACTACCCATCTCAACTATGCTACCCATCTCAACTATACTACCCATCTCAACTATACTACCCATCCTAAATATAATACCCATCTCAACTATACTACCCCGCTCAACTCTACTACCCATCTCAACTATACTACCCATCTCAACTATGCTACCCATCTCAACTATACTACCCATCTCAACTATACTACCCATCCTAAATATAATACCCATCTCAACTATACTACCCCGCTCAACTCTACTACCCATCTCAGCTATAATATCCATCTCAACTATAATTTCCATCTCAACTATACTACCCATCTCAACTCTACTATCCATCTCAACTATACTGCCCATCTCAAATATACTACCCCGCTCAACTCTACTACCCATCTCAACTATACTACCCATCTCAACTATAATATCCATCTCAACTATACTATCCATCTCAACTATGCTAACCATCTCAACTATGCTACCCATCTCAACTATGCTACCCATCTCAACTATGCTACCCATCTCAACTATGCTACCCATCTCAACTATGCTACCCATCTCAACTATACTACCCATCTCAGCTATACTACCCATCTCAGCTATACTACCCATCTCAACTATACTACCCATCTTAGCTATACTAACCCTCTCAACTCTACTACCCATCTCAACTATGCTACCCATCTCAGCTATACTACCCCTCTAAACTCTACTACCCATCTCAACTATACTACCCATCTCAACTATACTACCCATCTCAACTATACTACCCATCTCAACTATGCTACCCATCTCAACTATACTACCCATCTCAACTATACTACCCATCCTAAATATAATACCCATCTCAACTATACTACCCCGCTCAACTCTACTACCCATCTCAGCTATAATATCCATCTCAACTATAATTTCCATCTCAACTATACTACCCGTCTCAAATATACTACCCCGCTCAACTCTACTACCCATCTCAACTATACTACCCATCTCATCTCTACTACCCATATCAGCTATACTACCCATCTCAACTATACTACCCATCTCAAATATACTACCCCGCTCAACTCTACTACCCATCTCATCTGTGATAGAAGGACATGTCGGATACTGTCAATGCCGATTACACCACAGCTCTTGAGAAAAAAATGTATGAGTATATTTTTTAATGCCTAGCTTAGTATTTCTCAAACAATGCCCCAACTGTAATCACTTAGTTGTAAATACTGCGCTGTCAGTTGCCAGTGAACAAATCAATGAACCGAGACCGTCTGGTTTCTTATAATACTATTGATGTTAATACTATTGATGTTAATACTATTTATACGGTGAGTGACCAGATGTCCAAGTGAATCCGAAACACGTCTCAGTATTTTAATTGACTTAATTTTTTTTATGTATTAACCATCCAGGTTCTAGAAAGCTCAATAAATGCCCGACACCCTATTATAGTCTCAAGCTTAAAAAGTATAGGCATTATAAGTAATTTCTACTTTTACCTGGTAAAGTCTCGTCCTAACGTACAATCAGGGACGAGGCGTGAGTGTTGCCGGTCATAGTCATATTTATAGAAAATGTTATATAATGGTACTGTGTTTATTGACTATAGTTAGCATAATCATTCATAATAAAATATTACAAGTTTAAATATATTTAACTTTCATTTATATACCTTATAAGTTGTTAGCCTTATTATCTATATAAATATTTACATGTATGTTTTTTTGTGCCTATGTATGTAGCATCAAAAACGTCAATAAATTTTTCTTTAAGAATTATGACCGGCAACACTCACGCCTCGTCCCTGCATACAAATGTGCTTTCACGAAAATGTTATTCGCTCCTATAAACACACTATGTCTTTTGAGTCAATTTACATGAACAATTTCAGAAAGGGGTGGGTATAGCCACGGGGGGGGGTGCTCTTGATAATGAGGAGTGCTGGACTCAGAGTTTATTGGTGGGCTCAGAGTTTATTGGTGGACTCAGAGTTTATTAGTGAGCCCAGAGTTTATTGGTGGGCCCAGAATTTATTGGTGGGCTCAGAGTTTATTGGTGGACCCAGAATTTATTGGTGGGCTCAGATCGTATTGGTGGACCCAGAGTCTATTTGTGGGCTCAGAGTTTATTGGTGGGCTCAGAGTTTATTGGTGGACTCAGAGTTTATTGGTGGGCTCAGAGTTTATCGGTGGGTTCAGAGTTTATTGGTGGACTCGGAGTGTATTGAATGAAGTTTTAAAAAAAAAGAAAATTCTAAAATTAACTCCAAATTTTACACAATCTAGACCTCACCTGAAGCAGTTGTTGTTGAACTTGTTGTAGCTGGCCATTGTGATGAGGCCCCCGTAGGCTGGGCCCAGAGAGTAGAACACCTGAATGCTGGCCTCTAGCCATGTGCTCAACATCAGAAGTTTACTGAGGAAATAACAGAAAATACTTATTGAGGAAATAACAACAGACGTTTACTGGGGGAATAACACAAGTTTACTGAGGGAATAACACAAGTTTACTGAGGGAATAACACAAGTTTACTGAGGGAATAACACAAGTTTTCAGAGGGAATAGCTTTACTTGACATGACAGTTTAACCGTTAATCTACATTCATTTACCCCAAAATTCATATAAGTTGTTGATGTACAGGACTCTGTCTTATAGCAGGGTTCTCTTTCACGTTTGACAAGAGGCGGATTTAACGGTGTGCGCACAGACCCCCGCAAAGAGAAAAAATTTAACCCATTATCATTTTTCTTGCAACTCTTTATTTGAGAGTCCAAAGAAAACTAATTTATGTTCAACAGGCCTATATCCACCTCTGTCTGCGAAAACAACTAAAAATAATTTTAAAAAAGATATCAATGAACATGTTGAAACAGTGTTGAAAAAGTCCCAAAGTTTTCATCCGGGACCCATCCAGTCGATTGTCAAGCCCTCTGCATGTCACGACCCACTCTCCTTTTTTTTTTATTAGAGGACTAGCTGTACCCTGCAAAACCATTGTATAGAGTTATATCCCCTTAGGCCTGATCGGTAGGCTAGGTTATTTTTTGGTTTCGGGCATATCCGATTTTTTCATGATTGTATTTTAAACTGGAATACTGTTGTATTAATTCTTTACTTTCGATTTAACGCAGAGCCCAAATCGCTTTTATATATATTATATATAATTAGAAAGCAATACCCTTAACTAAGATGTATTTAACCACAGAACCAAAAAGATGTAAAACTTACTTAAAATCTGGGTAAACATAAAACAAGATTCCGTCCACAGATCCAGGGAGCGTGACCCCCTTGAGCAGTAGAACGGTCAGTAGAATGTAAGGTAAAGTCGCTGTGACATACACCACCTGAGGATTAGCATAAAGATCAGTGTCTCATTCACATTTGATGAGATCATTTTAAAATTACACGCTAACGCATTTTTCCTTATACCGCAGCGAATAATGCCCGAGAGCAAAGTCTCCCATTGTATCATATGTAAAAAAAAAAAAAAAGTAACTGCAATATCATATTTAAAAATATCAGATCACATTATCTAAGTGAGTATGTATATTGGAATGTCTCTATTTATTCAGACAGGCTAAATATTTAGTATTTTACAATAAGAGCCTACATTTTCGTAATCGTGTTCTAATATATATATATATATATATATATATATATATATATATATATATATATATTGCATATATAATTTAAATTAAAACTTACTAATATATCAAAGTTATCAGTTATCAGTTTGATAATTCAGTGTATTTCATGAAAGAATTTAGTAGTTATAATAATATTTGCTTTTTGTTTGGTGTCATCTGTACCGGTTGCCATGGAGATGGCCTTAGCTGCGTGACGTCTTACTTAAAAGCCATTTACAGATCTCCTAAAAATACTTTTATAATCGAAATCAATGCTTCCTTTAACATATGTACAACATAAGGAGGTATAGGACTACCAAAACCTTTGTAATGTATGTGTGTGTGTGTGTGTTTGCTGGTGACTGGAATGTGTGTGCGCACAAATTAAAATGTGCACTGATCGTAATGCCATGGGTTTTTACCTTGCCAAGTGAATGAATGCCTTTAATAATACACGCGAAGGTGAGAGTAATTGAAACCAACAATGCAACGGTCGTGTACCAGACCAGACCGTCCATGTCATCCAGACCTGAAGATAACTGTAAAACATGGCGACTGTTGGAGGAAAAAAAACAGGTTTGGTTTGTTTAGCTAAACATGTAAAACCGTTATAAGAAATAACAAGTCTAGTACTTTATTTTTATAGTCGTGTAGGCCCTACATAAATATTTTTATAGTCGTGTAGGCCCTACATAAATATTTTTATAGTCGTGTAGGCCCTACATAAATATTTTTATAGTCGTGTAGACCCTACATAAATATTTTTATAGTCGTGTAGGCGCTACATAAATATTTTTTAAATCTTTTTATATTGATTTTTAAAGAGAATTTGAAGTCTTTTTTATACAAACTTGAAGTTATGCGGTTTGTTTTATGCGAACTTGAAGTTATGCGGTTTATTTTATACTAATTTGCAATTATGCGGTTTTCGAATATAACCTTTTTACGGCATTATTATAATACAACCTGTTTACGGCATTATTATAATACACCCTTTCTACTAGGGAGCGACCGATATGCCTTTTTACCGATAGTCCGATACCGATATTTTTCCCCAGCATTTTTACCGATACCGATACCGATATTTTTTTTAATCAACAACAATGCCAAACACGTGTTTTTCTCGTGCTACAGCTAATGACGTATGTCAACCCTAGCTCACCCCTTCCCTGTCATATTTCGTAACACTTCGCTCACACGTAAGTCTTGTTCCCCCCTCCCCCAGTTTCCCATCCCAAAAAAAATACACACAGATGTTCACTAATTGTATCATTCAAGGTCATACATTAGAATTAAAAAAATGCCAATCCTATTGTTTCAAGGTCATATCGCTGATGCAATTTTTGTGGACATGACAATTTCTGTGTACGGGTTTTTTTTTTCCTTTTTTTTTAAATCTTGTCTGATCTGGTTATAGAATTCGGTTATTTACGGATTTTTTTTTCTGCAACTCTGTTGTGAAAAAAAAAATGTATCGGCAGCCAAAAAACGGCCGGTCCGATAGTTAACCCATAGTACCAATATCGGTTCGACTATCGGTCGCTCCCTACAAAAATCGGTCGATCCGATATTAACCGATAGTGCCAATATCGGTCCGATACCGATACCGATCCGATTATCGGTCGCTCCCTACTTTCTACGTCATTATTATAATACAACCCTTCTACGTCATTATTATAATACAACCCTTCTACGGCATTATTATAATACAACCTTTCTACGGCATTATTATAATACAACCTTTCTACGGCATTATTATAATACAACCTTTCTACGGCATTATTATAATACAAACTTTCTACGGCATTATTATAATACAACCTTTCTACGACATTATTATTATACAACCTACGCTACTTACAGCCAAAACTCAAGGCTCGCAGAATTCGACTTGTTGACATTTGACCAGTGGTCATTGTAATCGGGCAAAGTGTAGTTGGCACTGATGAAACTGTTCCCATAGTCCAATGCGTTTCTTCCAGGTGGGATACAGTGGTCAGTGTTCCACTCCTGTCCACACTGTGCCCACGGTAGCGGTGACCTGAAGGAGTTCACCAGGTACACTAAAACGTAGGCGAATATGATGCTGAAGTACCACCCACTCATAAATGACAAAATGTTCATGGATACGCCTATACCTGCGGGTTAAATAGAACATGTGTTATTAATCATATTTTGATTTGCATACATTTGCTGTTGTTGTGTTTCATTGATATAGATAGATAGATAGATAGATAGATAGATAGATAGATAGATAGATAGATAGATAGATAGATAGATAGATAGATAGATAGATGATAGATAGATGATAGATAGATGATAGATAGATGATAGATAGATGATAGATAGATGATAGATAGATGATAGATAGATGATAGATAGATGATAGATAGATGATAGATGATAGATAGATGATAGATAGATGATAGATAGATAGATGATAGATAGATAGATGATAGATAGATAGATAGATAGATAGATAGATAGATAGATAGATAGATAGATAGATAGATAGATAGATAGATAGATAGATAGATAGATATAGATAGATAGATATAGATAGATAGATAGATAGATAGATAGACAGATATAGATAGATAGATAGATAGATAGATAGATAGATAGATAGATAGATAGATAGATAGATAGATAGATAGATAGATAGACAGATATAGATAGATAGATAGATAGATAGATAGATAGATAGATAGATAGATAGATAGATAGATAGATAGATAGATAGATAGATAGATAGATAGATAGATAGATAGATAGATAGATAGATAGATAGATAGATAGATAGATAGATAGATAGACAGATATAGATAGATAGATAGATAGATAGATAGATAGATAGATAGATAGATAGATAGATAGATAGATAGATAGATAGATAGATAGATAGATAGATAGATAGATAGATAGATAGATAGATAGATAGATAGACAGATATAGATAGATAGATAGATAGATAGATAGATAGATAGATAGATAGATAGATAGATAGATAGATAGATAGATAGATAGATAGATAGATAGATAGATAGATAGATAGATAGATAGATAGATAGATAGATAGATAGATAGATAGATAGATATACTAATGTTATTCAAACAATGTTATCTACAGTGGGGAGTAATTTACCTTTAAATAGTGGACATATATTCCAAACAAGTACAGCTCCCCTGGACATAAACTGACCAAGGCCCACCTCGAGGTAGAACAATGGAATCCCGCACAGAGTGAGGCACAGAACGTATGGAATGAGAAACGCCCCTGAAATTATAAATAATATTTAAACAAAAAAAAACGTATAAAAAACACCATTACAAAATAAATTCAGCTATGTGTAAGTGACTAATCCGAAACAAAAATCTGCATGCAGTCGGAGAACTAGTGAGACTTAGTGAACTTATAAATTAAGACTACACTCAGGGCTAGGAATAGTGAAGGCCTGTGGTCATACTGTGGTGGCTGAGAGAACTTTTCAAAAATGGCAAAATTTTAAACCAAATGTAAGGAGGAAACATTTTATTCCGTGCTACTACCTGTAAATGATGCTATTGTATGAACTGGTTAATAATGAGAACTCAATTCATGTCCATGGTTCATATGATTTATTGACGACACAATAACATATAAACAGAATAAATCCAATGAATAATACTTGTAAACAATGAACTTAACTGATCAACTAAAACTTCTGATATGTACTCAAATACTCTCTTAATACTCAACTGAACTTCTGAACTCAAATGACTTCACTGACTCGATTGACTCAACTCTCTACCTTTCTCAACTGAACATCGTCTTTATATAATTTTCTTCCATCCATCTCGAACATTCCACATCGCTCTGTCTCTCACTCATTTAGTCAATGCAATTTACAAATAAACAACATATTTATTTTCTATAAACATCTCGAATCTTGACCCCGTGACCACATGTTGACCTGGTTGGCCAAGCTCCAAAGATACACACACACCTGTGTGCGTAGTACTCATAACTATACCATGACACTACCTATATGTGGTAATTCATGAAAATAAATGTGTTTGTGTGCCAAGTTTAACAAGCTTGCCTTGTATATTTCGCCATCCCTGGTTTATAAGAGTTCGGGCTATTGTTTGACTATACGATTGTCAATAATATTGTGAAGGCTTAGCTAAGCTGACTTAGGTCTACTTGTTTCTAACGGTTCAACATTACCGTCTGGCAGTGATGTATTGGTAAAATAAGAAGTAAGGGAACGCATAGTGGTCGTTCCACCGCGTTACCCTCCCAATACACCACTGCCGTCTGGCTGCTGGTGAGAGAAAGTTGAGGCGGGAACGGTCATGGAAGGGGGGAGAACCACTTAAGAAGGGCCGTTCTTACGGATAGGCAAGTTAGGCAAGTAACCTAGAGCGCCCCCAACCCCCCGATCGCCAAAAGATCCTATAAATTACTATTCCTCTACCTATCTAATCTGATGATTAAAAGGCATCAGTGATTGTGTGTGTTTGTCTACGTGTGTGTGTGTGTGTGTGTGTGTGTGTGTGTGTGTGCATGTGTAGGACACCAGCGTCCGTCTTCGTTTCTCTTTTTTTTTTTTGAAAAAAATTCTGAAGAAAATTTCCATTAGAAGTATCGTACCGATCATGGAGACATAGTTTATATGAGTAGTGTTGTTTTCGTTGACGAAAACTAAAACTAAAACTTTAGTTGACGAAAAATGTTGACTTTTCGTCAACGAGAACTAAAACTAAAACTAAAATAGCAGCAAGACTAAAACTAGACGAACACTGAAATTATTACAGAACAAACGAAATAAAAACTGAAACTAAAATATAGTGTTGCCTTCGTTCACGAAAAAAAACTAAAACCTTCGTTAACGAAAATGTTGACTTTTCGTCAACGAGAACTAAAACTAAAACTAAAATTAGCAGCAAGACTAAAACTAGACGAAAACTGAAATTATTACAGAAAAAACGAAATAAAAACTGAAACTAAAATATGACCTGGGACTAAAACAAACACTATATATGAGACTGTGCACCCCCCCCCCATTTTTTTTTTCCTGCTGACAATTTCCAAAAATAAAAACGTATGGAGTCTGTGCCCCTGTGGTAGTCTTGTTGTTTGACCAGGGTTCGATTTACCGCCGGAAATATATCGGCACTGAGAACTGTCATTCCCGGCTCTGTTTTAGTTAATATATCCCCTGCCGGTGATAAAACCATAGAATTTATTCCCCGGCTCTGCAGACATTTTTTTCATCCCCGGCACTGGTTTTTTTTTTTACTTAAATCGAGCACTGTGTTTGACGGACATGACGTTTGCAGGTTGAAAGTACGTGTAAATAAAATACGAAAACAACAAACGTGATGGCTTATTAAAAAATCAGGACTCATTAATATTAATTAATTACTCCTCATGCATATTCAGTAAATACTTTCCTAGTATCTATACTTATGATACATGGGTTGATGACCTTTTAAATAACAGTTGTTGTTTTTTTTTTACATAATTTTATTTGTGTGTATTTTAATGAGACTAAATTCCAACGTTTTTCGTTTTATAAAAATCAGAAGCTCTTATAAAGTCTATTACCATGTGACCAATTTATTCAGAAATTATTTTCTGATTTTTAGTACGCAAGAAAAACGTTTTTTTTTTTTTATAAAATATTTTTTTACAATGTAATTTTTATTTGTCTTACGGTCGCCAAGTAGAATGGCTAAATTTTCGGTCGGTCCAATCGTTTATGTTGGTCAATCCAATTCATTTTTAGGACGACATCCCCCCCCCCCCTCTATGCGCTCCCTCCAAGGTAACTTGCTATTCAGCTGCTTAACACACAGTTTTATGAAGCCGGTTTTATGGCAGGAGAACGACCGAACCGTGCCATCCTTAGCTTTGTAAAATTTTAAAATAATGGTTTCACTGTGTGACCCGCCCCCCTCCACATGAACTGAGTACCTACATGTGCCATCCCACATAAATTTATGTTTAAATGGTTAGAAATTATTCATGCGAATCAATGTAAATGAATGATAAATACATTTTTTTTTTTAAAATGTCCAGATTAACCCTCAGAGCGGTATTTAAATAGTTTGTATTTGTTTTGGTGTAAGAGTGCAATAATGAAAAGTCTTTAAACCAGCGGCTGAAATTATTGCACACGGGTTTAAGAATATTGTGATGCACAGTGCTTTTTTTTTTTGCACTCACACACACGTACACACATATAAAACACCCTCGTCTATCCCACATAATCTGGATGAACTTCATCTCGGATTATCCAAAATTCCCTTAGACCTAAGCCATCAAAATACTTACTTTCTGCTTCACCCATAACCTTTAAAAAATTATTTATTTTTAAATAGTATTTTAGTCAGGCGTAGTAATTACGAGTTGAATAGTATCAGTATCAGAGGTCTTCTTAGTATCGGTATCAGAGGTCTTCTTAGTATCAGTATCAGAGGTCTTCTTAGTATCAGTATCAGATGTCTTCTTAGTATCAGTATCAGAGGTCTTCTTAGTATCAGTATCAGAGGTCTTCTTAGTATCAGTATCAGAGGTCTTCTTAGTATCAGTATCAGATGTCTTCTTAGTATCAGTATCAGAGGTCTTCTTAGTATCAGTATCAGAGGTCTTCTTAGTATCAGTATCAGAGGTCTTCTTAGTATCAGTATCAGAGGTCTTCTTAGTATCAGTATCAGAGGTATTCTTAGTATCAGTATCAGAGGTCTTCTTAGTATCAGTATCAGAGGTCTTCTTAGTATCAGTATCAGAGGTCTTCTTAGTATCAGTATCAGAGGTCTTCTTAGTATCAGTATCAGAGGTCTTCTTAGTATCAGTATCAGAGGTCTTCTTAGTATCAGTATCAGAGGTCTTCTTAGTATCAGTATCAGAGGTCTTCTTAGTATCAGTATCAGAGGTCTTCTTAGTATCAGTATCAGATGTCTTCTTAGTATCAGTATCAGAGGTATTCTTAGTATCAGTATCAGAGGTCTTCTTAGTATCAGTATCAGAGGTCTTCTTAGTATCAGTATTAGAGGTCTTCTTAGTATCAGTATCAGAGGTCTTCTTAGTATCAGTATCAGAGGTCTTAGTATCAGTATCAGAGGTCTTCTTAGTATCAGTATCAGAGGTCTTCTTAGTATCAGTATCAGAGGTCTTAGTATCAGTATCAGAGGTCTTCTTAGTATCAGTATCAGAGGTCTTCTTAGTATCAGTATCAGAGGTCTTCTTAGTATCAGTATCAGAGGTCTTCTTAGTATCAGTATCAGAGGTCTTCTTAGTATCAGTATCAGAGGTCTTAGTATCAGTATCAGAGGTCTTCTTAGTATCAGTATCAGAGGTCTTCTTAGTATCAGTATCAGAGGTCTTCTTAGTATCAGTATCAGAGGTCTTCTTAGTATCAGTATCAGATGTCTTCTTAGTATCAGTATCAGAGGTATTCTTAGTATCAGTATCAGAGGTCTTCTTAGTATCAGTATCAGAGGTCTTATTTGACCATTCACATATCATATACTGCATGAAGTGGTCTGGTTTTGTTTTTTTTTATAACCAGTGTTTTAAATTACGACAGGTGGGGTAATGGACGAAAAATAAACGTTAAAAATATACAGGTCTACATTCGTTATATCAGTGGGGGGGGGGGATCTAAAGATTGTTATGTAAAGTTACAATAGGGAGAGTGGAGGATACACTTTGCATAATTTGTGTTAGTATCATATTAAATAGCCAATATTGACTTGAAATCGAAAGTAAGAAAATCGTATCATGTTAAAGTATGAATGGCTACTTTCCTATGTGTTTGTGTATTTAAATCAACAGTTGATTCGTGGTTTTTAATAAGCCACATAAACTATTAACTGTTAATATACAAATTAATGTTTTTTTGTGTTTCTTTATTTATTTTAGAATATATTTTGAATTTTCAAATAGTGAAATGAAACGAGGCCCATTAACATAGGAAGGGCGCCGTGGGTTGTGTGGCCGCACGGGCACCGATCAAGAAAGGGGCGCTGAAAGAGCGATTTTAAAAATGTTTTTATACTTTTCCGATTGGGAGCAGGGTGCCAAAAAATATGTAACAGGACGCCACAATAGCCAACTTAATCCACTTTTTGTCAAGATCCACCAATGGATTTTATAAGAGTATAAAATAAAACGATTTGGAAATCGGAGGATTAATGTCAGATACCGGGGCAGTAGGGCACAAAAGATGTGTCAGATACTGGGACAGTAGGGCACAACGGATGTGTCAGATACCGGGGCAGTAGGGCACAACGGATGTGTCAGATACTGGGGCAGTAGGGCACAACGGATGTGTCAGATACCGGGGCAGTAGGGCACAACGGATGTGTCAGATACTGAGGCAGTACAGCACAACGGATTTGTCAGATACTGGGGCAGTAGGGCACAACGGATGTGTCAGATACTGGGGCAGTACAGCACAACGGATGTGTCAGATACCGGGGCAGTACGGCACAACGGATGTGTCAGATACCGGGGCAGTAGGGCACAACGGATGTGTCAGATACCGGGGCAGTACAGCACAACGGATGTGTCAGATACTGGGGCAGTAGGGCACAACGGATGTGTCAGATACTGGGGCAGTAGGGCACAACGGATGTGTCCGATACTGGGGCAGTAGGGCACAACGGATGTGTCAGATACTGGGGCAGGAGGGCACAACGGATGTGTCAGATACTGGGGCAGGAGGGCACAACGGATGTGTCAGATACCGGGGCAGTACAGCACAACGGATGTGTCAGATACCGGGGCAGTACAGCACATCGGATGTGTATGATACTGGGGCAGTAGGGCACAACGGATGTGTCAGATACCGGGGCAGTAGGGCACAACGGATGTGCCAGATACTGGGGCAGTACAGCACAACAGATGTGTCAGCTACCGGGGCAGTACAGCACATCGGATGTGTATGATACTGGGGCAGTAGGGCACAACAGATTTGTCAGATACTGGGGCAGTAGGGCACAACAAATGTGTCAGATACTGGGGCAGTAGGGCACAACGGATGTGTCAGATACCAGGGCAGTAGGGCACAACGGATGTGTCAGATACTGGGGCAGTAGTGCACAACAGATGTGTCAGATACCGGGGCAGTAGGGCACAACGGATGTGACCCTGTCTGGAAGATTTCTTTACAGTAGCTTACTTGTAATAGTATTTATTTTTTTGGAATAATAGTTACATTTCTTTTTCAAAGTCGATCTAATTTAAAAAAAAAAAAAAGGTCTCGGTTATTTTTTTTAAATAAGTACTGCTTGTTTTTTTTTATTACAAAGTGAGACAATTTTACTAGGACTTAAACCAAGACTAAGTACAAGTTTGAAAATATTGCATCGATTCTCATTATAATTGTGTGTGATGTCCCTGTAAGGATGCGATGAAATCTCTTAGATCCTGTAAACCACTAATGGGACGGTTTTCGCAATGCCCTTCTTTCATCCCCACCATAGCCGATAGTGTAATGACCATGGAGGCACCACGGGAGACATGAAGGGAACTTGAGCCAAGACTTGAAAAAATTTTCCTTGGTCCTCACCGGAGATCGAACCAGGTACCTTCAGGTCATGTTACCGCACGACCATCCGTCCCCGACATTATAATTGTAGAAACGATCGTTTGTTAATGTGCTTTAATGGCCGGAATTGTTAAGAAACGCGGCAGATTCGAATCTCACTGTTAGTTGTTGCTGTTTATTATGTTTGTTTGTTTTTTAGTCTTTTTATAATGTATCCTTTATGTTCTTAAAAGAAGGGGGGGGGAATCTAATACGGTTCTCAATGACATTCATGGCAACAAATAAATAGACCCATAATATTAGACTGGCTTGTTGTTGATAACCTCAAAGTTGAACTATGGTATTTACAGTAACCCAACTTAACTGTGATACAATATTTCTTTACGGTTCAAGCAACATAACTGCATTTAAAAAGTTTATTTAAATTTTACATGTTTACTTTTTTTTTTTACGTTAACATTTATTTATTTTTTTTTACAGGCTGGTCCCTAAGACGTTAAAACCGGACAATTTAAATAAAAGTTGGGGAACCCCTGGTGATCGAGGAAGATGGCATAGTTTCCTCCCCATGTCACAATGACCCCAGTTCTTGAATCTGTCACAGTTTGTGACAATTACATCACAATTCAAGTTAACTGTGACTATTCATACAAACATCGAGATCCCATGCCACAAATACATAGCGATGTGACATATCGAGTGTCAAAAAGTCCCAACCCACCAATAGATAGCGATGTGACATATCGAGTGTCAGAAAGTCCCAACCCACCAATAGACAGCGATGTGACATATCGTGCCAGAAAGTCTATAGAAATTTGATTCCTTTTTTTTTTCTCTAACGTGATGATAAAGTACATCCACTGAAATTTGTAATGGTACGCTGTTGAAATGAATGAAACTGGGTTACACTTGAAATTAACGATGGGCGAGAAATATAGGCGGCCTACATCGGCCTTTTAATAATCTTAACAACCACCTTCATGTCTACTCACCACACATGCATACACACACATTAAATACGATAGACTTTATCGCCCAGACTTGCAGCCAGGCAGCCGTACATATACATTTAATATCAACTCGTTAATACACTTCTCTACACACTTTAATACCAGTACACATTCGCCTAAAAGTTTAATAATTAATTAATCACTTGATTATTAATTTATTTAGTTGTCTTTTTTTTTTCCTTTCGTACACTTTTCTTTCGTTACTAGTGGGTCGTGAAAACCAAACAGGTCTCTTGCTGGGTCGGAATACGCAAAAGTTTGAAAACCCTGATCTGTACAAACACACACACACACACACATATAATCTTGGGAGAGGGCTGGTTAAGTACAGATCCATTTGATTCAGTGCAAGTCACTTTATATTTATATATATATGTATAAGCGATTTGGGCTCAGCGTTAAATCGAAAGTAAAGAATTAATACAAAGCATTCCAGTTTAAAATACAATCATAAAAAAATCGGATCTGCCCGAAACCAAAAAATAACCTAGCCTACCGATCAAGCCTAAAGATATATATATATATATATATATATATATATATATATATATATATATATATATAATTATTAATCATAATCACTGGTGAATTTTAACATTGTGGAAACTTTTTTTTTATGTTAACCTCTCAGTCAATGATGTGGAACGTCTCTTAAAGGCATCACGGGGAACCAGGCACTTGTTTGTCTCGATTTATCTTCAAGGACGTAAGAGAAATCAACAAAGCGGGAATTCGGACTAAAGTCCTGTGCTCCTGTGCATTAAAGTGCAGACTTACTATATTACTTGGGTATCGTGCTATGATATCTGCTGTCTCATAACATTTGAATTTTCCAGGTTGGACCAATGCTTTATGATGGGTGTATTATGACTTACAGTACATTTATCTATATCATTCAAGCAATATGTATTGTTATATTTTTATTTGAAGCACCTTTAACTGTCAAATAGTATTTAAAAAAAAAAAAGCAATAAGAATCAGCGAGTTGTGCAAAAAAATAATTGTACTAAAACATAATCGCTCAGTTATATCAATCACTAAGCAAAAACAAAAATTGAGAAAAAAAAACTTTCTGATGAAAGTGCAAGTATTTGATCCAATGACATTCAGCTGCAAAATTTTCACTTAAAACCAATTTTGAAAATATATGCTGTAAAGTCTTTTATTTGTGGTTTTTGTTTTAATGCAACTTTATAGTTTGTGATTGGTTTTTTTTTGGTGGGAATGATCATTTAAAATACGGGTACAGAAAATCAACAAAAACTTTCTTTTTTCTTCTATTTTTTTTTTGTTGTTTTTTTTTTTGCCGCCGCGTGACGTGGTGTTGTGTGCCTGCCACATGTTGTGTTTTCGCCATGCATACAGATCGGCGGGGTGAGTGTAACACTACATCTGCCAGCATGGCGGAATAAAATGATTTTAGCAGTTGCTCAAATATGTCAGAACCGCACTGCGGAATGGAGTTTTCCTGCCTCCATGGACAGAGGGGTTGGGTGTAGTGTGCATAACCACTCTTTCAGAAATGACATGATGCGATAGTGTGCACAATGAAATACACAATGAAATTTTAGCCTTTTATGCGATTTTTTTTAAGCGGCGTTTTTGTAGAATGTATTCCCCACGTAAAAAAGACCTTACATTATATCTGTGTTAGTATGTGTGTTTGTGTGTGATAGTGTGTGTGTTTGTGTGTGTTAGTGTGTGTGTTTGTGTGTGTTTGTGTATATTAGTGTGTGTGTGTTTGTGTGTGTTTGTGTGTGTTAGTGTGTATTAGTGTGTGTGTTTGTGTGTGTTTGTATGTGTGTGTTTGTATGTTAGTGTGTGTTTGTGTTAAGTGTTTGTGTGTTTTTGTGTATGTTAGTGTGTGTGTGTTTGTGTATGTTAGTGTGTGTGTTTGTGTGTGATTGTGTGTGTGTTTGTGTGTGTTTGTGTATGTTAGTGTGTGTGTTTGTGTGTGATTGTGTGTGTATGTGTGTGTTTGTGTATGTTAGTGTGTGTGTGTGTGCTTGTGTGTGTTTGAGTGTGTTTGTGTATGTTTGTGTGTGTGTTTGTGTGTGTTTGTGTGTGTGTTTGTATGTTAGTGTGTGTTTGTGTGTGTTTTTGTGTTTTTGTGTATGTTAGTGTGTGTGTTTGTGTGTGTTAGTGTGTGTCTGTGTGTTATTTGTGTGTGTTAGTGTGTGTGTTTGTGTGTGATTGTGTGTGTATGTTTGTGTTAGTGTATGTTAGTGTGTGTGTTTGTGTGTGTTTGTGTGTGTTTGTGTGTGTGTGTGTTTGAGTGTGTTTGTGTATGTGTGTGCGTGTGTTTGTGTGTGTTTGTGTGTGTGTTTGTATGTTAGTGTGTGTTTGTGTGTGTTTTTGTGTTTTTGTGTATGTTAGTGTGTGTGTTTGTGTGTGTTTGTGTGTGTTTGTGTGTGTGTTTGAGTGTGTTAGTGTGTGTTTGTGTGTATTTGTGGGTGTGTTTGTGTATGTTAGTGTGTGTGTTTGTGTGTGTATGTGTGTGTTTGTGTATGTTAGTGTGTGTGTTTGTGTGTGTTTGTGTGTGTTTGTGTGTGTGTTTGAGTGTGTTTGTGTATGTTTGTGTGTGTGTGTTTGTGTGTGTTTGTGTGTGTGTGTTTGTATGTTAGTGTGTTTTTGTGTGTGTTTTTGTGTATGTTAGTGTGTGTGTTTGTGTGTGTTTGTGTGTGTTAGTGTGTATTAGTTTGTGTGTTAGTATGTGTGTGTTTGTATGTTAGTGTGTGTTTGTATGTGTTAGTGTGTGTTTGTGTGTATTTGTGAGTGTGTTTGTGTGAGTTAATGTGTGTGTTTGTGTGTGTGTTTGTGAGTGTGTCTTACATATATATTTTTTTTTTAAATTTAAGGTAAACTAAAAATGTAGATTTCCATGCCATACGCCTCTGCTGTTTTATTTAGTTTTGCAGTGAGTTCTTGCAGTTCGTCTTCGCTGCCAGCTATGCCGTCTATGTCGTCGGCGAAGCGCAAGTTGGTTATGGTTCTTCCTCCGATACTGACAGTTCCGGAAATCAATGCAGAAAAACTAAAGTCATGACAAATAGAGCCTTCGAAAACGACATTCGGATAAATGGGCAAAAACGTGAAGTTGTCTCCTCCTTTAAATACCTAGGGGCCATAATATCCTACGAAGGATCAAAGCCAGAAATTCTTGCCAGATTGGCCCAGACAACGGCAGCTCTGAGCAAACTTAAACACATTTGGCAAGGCAAAAAACTCTCTCTGAGATCAAAAACTCGACTAAAGCGCTTTCTGGTGACATTGGTCTTCCTGTATGGATGTGAAACTTGAACGCTTACTGCAGACCTCTAAAGAAGAATAAGCGCGTTGGAGATTAGATGTTTCCGCAAGCTATTGATTATCTCATACACGGAACACATAACGAATGAAGAGGTGCGCACTAAAATAACGGCTGCCATCGGCCCTCACGAAGACCTTCTCACTTCAGTCAAGAGGAGGAAACTGCGATTGCAAAGACAATCATGCAAGGTACAACCAACGGAGGAAGGAAAAGAGGAAGACAAAAGAAGAGATGGGAAGACAACATCAAAGAATGAACCGGTCTGTCGTTCGTCGACTCCCAAAAGGCAGTACAAGACCGGAGAAAATGGCGGGAAATGGTTTTCGGTCAACAACGGTGCCCCACCGACCCATCCACGGGTTAAGGGAGCGTCAAGTCAAGTCGTCAAAAGATTTAGATATTTGATGAAAATTATCTTTTTTCCACTACAACAACCCTGATTTTGGGGTCTTCATATTTGCGGCATGCAAACTTCCTTTTCCCTCATTAATAGTAAATAAAAAGCTCTATGTAAATAATAGCGGTGTGGGTTTTGCGTTAAATCGAAAGTAAATAATTAATACAACAGTATTCCCAGTTTAAAATCATCAAACGTAAACAATAGTATTAAAAATCATGAAAAGATAGCCGAAACCAAAAATAACCTAGCCTACTGATCAAGCCTAAGGGAATATAGCTCTGTGCAGTGGCGCCGAGAGCCAACACGGGCCCCAGGGCAGGACATCATTGCGGGCCCCTTAATAAACAATAAAAATTGACATGGTCGGGGCGGCCGGGCCCCCTTACAGATGCGGGCCTCCTGGCAATGACCCCCTGGCCCCCCCTCTCGGCGTGCCTGGCTCTGTGCAAAGGTTTTGCAGGGTACAGCTAGT
>JAGDYQ010000071.1:858322-887615 GCA_021962125.1 Bulinus truncatus | reverse complement strand
AATTTACATCCTCTGAAATGAAAATACAAATTAATATTCATCCTAAAAAGGAAAATTGCTATTCACAGTCTTCCAATTATTGAACTGATACATCAGAAGAATTTCTAAAGCAGTTTGCTCATCTAGCTTAATATATGAAAAAAGTGACAGAATTGATGAAAAGTATGTTTATAGTCTTTTCGCACTGATTGATTAACTACGGTATGAATGTAATCAAACAATAAAATCTTCATCATTTCACACTAAAGTCTACTTTTAAAATATCTCAGTAACAAAGACGAGAATTGGCTGTTCAATTTGCCAAGTCATAAATTATAATGTACAAAATTGACTTCACAAGTCAAATCCAAATATTAAAATGGGCTAAATATATTGACTTATCATTTCAGTATTTATTGGCTTAATAAAAGGAGTGACCAGGCAATGAACACAAAATTATTTGATTACCTGAACAAAATCTAAACAATTTTTAATAACCTTTACATAACTCTAATATTGTTGTTTTCAATTGTTAATTTTTTTTCAAAATATTTGTAATCACTGGAAATGTTGTTATCCTTTTTAATATTCTTTGTGTTAAATTTCCACACTCAATCAACAAAATATAATGTTAAGAATACAATAAAAGGGACCTTTTACGTTAAACTATTTTTTTTTAAAACGAAGTAATGCTTTGTTCAGCAGTCTTGATGGATGCAGCATTATGTCTCTTCGTATTCAACAGTCTTGATGGATGTAACGGTTAAGTCTCTATGTATTTGTTTCTGCACCAGCTGGCCGCTGGTAGGTGTGAATCGATATATATTTATTATCTCAATAATAAAACATGAAACATGATAAGAAAGTCAAGTCGATTGTTTGAAGCCACTTCATTATTCGCTTTTTGACATTTACGATGCTCTGGTATAAATTGTGAATGAAACGAATTTAATAGGAGCTCAAAGTTATACGTCACGAACTGGTCATTACAAAAGTGCATTAAGTGTTTTCGGTTTGTCCATTTTCTGGAATACGCCATTGACGTATGTCTCGGCTGCCACAAGGTAAGGGCAACAGATAAGAGGCTACTGTTACACATGAGATAGCGATTGATTGTTGCGTATGATCACGTGGGGGCGAGGGGGGGGGGAGGGGGCGGCTCACATGTTTGGAAATTGTCAGGAGCTTATAAAAGATTAACAAAGGTCAAAGAATTTCTTCACGCTTACTAGCAAAATTAGGTCAAAGTGTTTTTTTTTGTTTGTTTTGGAAATCTGTTCTCGTTTGTACTTAGTCATGTTGTAATCACTGTTATGTGTGAACATTTACTACAGTTTGATTCTTGATTGTGTTTTCGTCGGACTTAAATTCACATTGCGCTACTCTGGTTACCCTATCAGATGTAAGTAAGTGACATAAGAAATTATGAATTGTTGTAAGGCAGTAATTTGTTTTAAATATTTTTATTACAGTTCAAGCTGCAATTCAGGCTTTTGTATTTTGTAATATTTAAATCCATTGGTTGAAAAATGGGACGATGTGTTTTTTTTAGTACATTAAAAACATTTTTTTAGTTCTTCAATTAAAATGAGATAAAGATTGATAAACTAATTAATATTATTTTTTTAAAAAATTAAAACCTGGTTCGCGCTCCTATATTTTTAAGTATCTTTATTTTGTACCGTTTGAATGAAGTAATTCTAAAGTATCACATGTTTACTATTCGCTAATGGGCCAGGAGCGAACTACAAGACGGGCGCATATCCGGTACCCAGCGAAACCCCATTTATAAAAGCAATGTATTTTAACGATATTATGGTTATAAAACAAAGATTTTCATAACACTACACGTAAATAAAATGTATGCTGCATTTATAAAAAAATTGGTAAACACGTCTTTACCACTGCTGATGAATTTTTTTTCGTGTGATGGTGTAAGACGGTTGGTCGTGGAGATGGATAGGCCATTTTATTTTCTACAACAGACCGAACTACGGCTCTGATTGGGACAGTATCTGAAATCCACCTCGTGCCCAGCACTTTAGGGCTGGAAACCGCGTCGGGAGACTATTACTTTATGGCAGTTAAAAAAAGTAAAACAACTCTAAGCCCTGCATATGCTAATCAATCAGAGCCCACCTCCCTTTCCCAAATAGGCCGCCGCTGCATTGATTACGAACATGGTTGAATGTAACTTAGAACGAATGTAAGCACATGAAAATATGTTTAGTCTAAGAACACTGCTAACGTAGTGAATAAGAGTATAGGGCTTAGCTTAATGCACATCATGATGCGCATGTAGATGCAAACCATGATGTGAAAATGGGGGGGTGTCACAAATGGTACGAAACAGGGCGTGGTCGTAAGAAAAACAGTACCAGTAGAAACACGGGGGGAAATCAGAAATGTTGATGCTAGGGATGGGTTTTAAGGATTTAACGATAGTGGTAAATAGAGATAGTTGATTGATGGTAGGGGCAGTGTCCAGTAGAGATAGTTGATTGATGGTAGGGACAGAGTCCAGTATAGATAGTTGATTGATGGTAGGGACAGTGTCTAGTAGAGATAGTTGATTGATGGTAGGGGCAGTGTCCAGTAGAGATAGTTGATTGATGGTAGGGACAGTGTCCAGTAGAGATAGTTGATTGATGGTAGTGACAGTGTCCAGTAGAGAGATAGTTGATTGATGGTAGGGAAAGTGTCCAGTAGAGATAGTTGATTGATGGTAGGGACAGTGTCCAGTAGAGAGATAGTTGATTGATGGTAGGGACATTGTCCAGTAGAGAGATAGTTGATTTAAGGTAGGGACAGTGTCCAGTAATGTATAGATAGCTGATTGATGGTAGGGACATTGTCCAGTAGAGAGATAGTTGATTTAAGGTAGGGACAGTGTCCAGTAATGCATAGATAGTTGATTGATGGACGGGACAGTGTCCAGTAGAGATAGTTGATTGATAGTAGAAGCAATGTCCAGTAAAGATAGTTGATTGATATAAGGGTCAGTGTCCAGTATAGATAGTTGATTGTTGGTTAAGAAAATGCATGGGTGTTGAATGACTATGCAGTTTTAGTGTTTTGCGAAAAATACCACTTGACCTTTGATTCTATGGTATTAAATAAGATAAGATTTGTTATCAAGATGTGTCACTTAGATTATAAATTTGTTGTCTAAATCAGTGGTCCGCAACCTTTTTCTCGCCGGGGACCGATCGACGTTTGATAATCTCACCGATGCTTAGGGTGGGTGGGGGAGGGCGTTGATTATTTATATTTTATATTGTTTTCATTTGCAATGCCAACGCCGCTCACACCCGCTCTGCTCCCGGTTAGCCTCTCGTTCATAGAAAAATATCGCACCACAGTAAATAAAAAGGAAATAATATAATTTTTCTTGGGCAGCCCAATACGTTTGATTCGCGGCCCGGTACCGATCCGGGTGTCGGGGAACCACTGGCTAGATAATAGACTTATAATATAAAGTTATAGAAAACCTGCCCTCAACATTAGACATGTATATGTTATTGAAACTTAGTTTTAAGTTTGATTCAAACTTTCAATGACTGGGTGGTTGAAATTTATGTAAAAATTAATGTAAAAAATATGTCAGAAACGCCTTTCTTAGGTCCTTGGGAGGGTTTGGGGGGGGGGACCTGTGGTAGATTATGGTAGTAAATTCCAGAGGCCTTTGTGAGGACCTAAACAGAAAAAAATTAATTACTTTGATTTTAAATCAAACGTTTACTACAATGGTGGGGCGGATGGTCGAGTCGTGTACACACTCGACTGCCGACCTGAGAGTTGTATGTTTGATCCTCAGTGAGAGACATAAAACTTTTTCCAGGTGAAATTATTGTAAAGTCCCACAAGCCCATCCAATTTTAAATGGGTACCTAACTTGGGGGAGTAAAGGCGGCTGGGCGTTGTGCTAACCACACAATCCCTAAATATTCCGAGGTTATGGAAAAGATGAATTCTACACTTGGTCTGCACCGATCAACCCCGTTAGGGCAAAGAGAACTTTACTTCTACACTGTAATGGGTCCATTTGGTAATCGATCACCATACAGTTAAGCGTGTCACGTTGACGTACGTTGTTTTATGTATAAAGAAAAAAACAACATTGATGTTATTAACTGAAGTGCTCCCTCATTTATTAGCCTAAGTAAAAATGTTATATTGAATTTTAACTAGCTGCCAGTAAAGATGCTGGTATTTCGTATAAAAAAAATTCTATAAAACTTTTTTTAAAATTTTTACTCAATTTTTTCTCATCTTTTTGAAGTAATAAAACTTATTTATTCCTGTTTTTTAAATCCCTCATTTATAATTTTCTTAAACAGATGTGTTTGTATATTTCGCAATGGTGAATGGAAGGTTGCTGCGAAAACTGCACAAATTAATAAATCTACGCTCAACTCGCCATTTGTTTACGAAATTGTCATTCTCAGAACCCAAACCTCTCTTCGAGGAGTCAGAAAAAGCAGAAGCTGCGAAGCTTGTTAAGACAGCACTGCCCCTGTTAGAAAAATCTTTCGCTCTTCTCCACGGTTCACTGAATCCAGATCTGCGGCAAAACGCCCTGCGTTGTCGATCTGGCTTGCAGTTTTTGATCGACGAGTTCCGAGACGAAACCGATACGTACAAAGACCTGAAATCGATTCTGTCTTGCGACCCGGTGCACTGTATTGAGGACTACATCCAAAGTTCAGAGGACATCGAACCTCAATATATCAGACCTGCCACCCGGGACCTGACATTGATACCAAGACACTATTGTTGAAACTTATGTTAACATTGTTAATCATTAATATTATAGTGCAATATCAGTGGCATTTACGTAAGCTTACAATAGTATAATACATTAGTACTTTGTAGTTCTAGTTAATTTATCGTGTAGTTTTCGAACATTATTGACACACAAAAATGAATGCTTTATTAGAATGGAAAGACAAAGCTTTAGATCTTCAAAAAACATTTTATTTGTCGTTTTCTGGCACACAGTGGCACCAGTTCGACAAAGTCAGAGATACTGACCTTCTTAAGGTGAAAATTTGCTACGCCATGTTCGGACCTCTGACTACTGAAGCGGATACAGTTGAGAAAGCGTACAGCCTCGATAAGAAAAGGAAAGTTGGGAAAATATTGAATGCAATATGTAAGGTAGGTTGTTTTACGTAATATACTTCATTTTTTATTTTACATCAAATAATTCATTATGGTTTTATAAGGCGTTATTTGCTTTTAACCAAATTGAGGTCTATTGCTTATTGTCTTTAAAGGGCATGCAAAAACGAAGAAAATATTGCATTATCATGCAGGAATTTACATGTATGCATAGTTATTGGCGTATTTGGCCTGAACTTGTCTTGAAGTCGATACATAGAGTGTGCAGGGGGCCCATGAAATCTGCCTCTTCCTGTTTATATAAACAGTTCTTATTGGCAATTTACCCGATGTCTACTTCTAGAGTCGTCTCCTCTTTGATGTTTTACCGGTCTATTATTTTTTTCTTCCCACCTGGTCATAACGTCGCCTGCCACTTGTCTACAATTATTGGTAATAATCCTACTAGCTAGACATCTTTTTGTCTCACAACTTTAAAAGAAATAGTCTCCGGTATTTAAGTTCAAAACCATCTATTAACAGTACCACATGACAGTTCTAATAATTATTGCTAATAGCGCCTGAATGTGATATCTCCGACTGTCTGTTTTGCTCTTTTCCGTTGCCTTATTGTTTGAAGACAATAGTGCAACTAATTAGCTTAAGTACAATGAGGCGTACTATGGTTTGTGTGTCATAATACCATCATCATAGTGGCAGAGAGTATCCTCCCCATAGCTACTCCGCGTGGAGACGGATGGCCTTGTGGCAACGCAGTCGGCTGTCGATCTGAGGGTCCCTGGTTCGATTTTAAGTTCATGGTTAAAGTCCCCATTGTATATCCTGGGGTGCCTCCATGGCCATCGCGCTGTCAATTATGGAGGGGTTGTTTAAAGAAGGGAACCATGGAAATAGTACCATTAGTGGTTTTATAGAATCCAAGAGATTTTATCTTACCCTTACAGGGACTTCCCACAGTAGTTAGCCTGCCCTGCTTTAACGTTTGGAATACATTAGTTTGGATAAACAAAACATTGAAGTAGTTCTTGAATTCTCATATATAAAGCCCAATAGTCAAATCAAGGCTTTTAAGTAATTCGATAATTCTACTTTTTGATGTATATATATAGATTACTGAGAAATATTTCGAAGTGAACAAGTAGGCTATCCTAAAAATTTGCTTTTCTTGATTTAGATTCTTAATTCTTTTTAAAGGTGCATGAGAAATAAGACATTAAAGACATACGTATTGGGTAAACAAGACATAAGTGAATTCGTGATGCCTGTATTTTCAGTCTTTATGGGACAACATAAATCTGGAAATGACAAACGCTGCTATGTGGACCTGCAGTGCCGAACATATGAAAGTTGGGACGATTGGAAAAAAAACAACGTATTACCTCGACTCAACTATGTGTACCCAAAACGAGGGTTTTATACGTGTAGTGGGAACTCGAGTTATAGGTTTGATCCACAACGTGACCCGGACTTAGAATATGGAAACTCCCCGGCCTCATCAACATCATCGCTGATCCTTCAGCAGACAGACATATTGACCAGTGCCTTTTCACTTGGTGAGTTATAATTCCAAATAGGCACTAGTGTGTAAAGTACTAAGACATTATATCTAATGCAGTTTCATTGGGTAAATTCTAATTATTGCGAGAGTATTAAGGCCTTAGTGTGCAATTGTTAAGACATATTTATCAGTGCTGTTTTACTGGCAAGTCCTAATTCCAAATATGTTTAATGCGTAAGTATTCAGGCATTAATGTGTAAGTATTAACGCAGAAGCGAGTATATATTATTGTGTAAATATTAACTCATACTTGTGTAGTAATTGTGACACTTGTGTAAGTATAAGACATAATTGTGTATGTATCTAATAACATAATAGCGATTTTGGGTTCTGCGTTAAATCGAAAGCGGAAAACAAGAATTCAAAATGGCGACTTCCAAGCGTCTCGATTCGATATTTATTTTTGAAAAATCTACAGTTTTAGAAGTTTCTGTGGTTTTTATTATGAAATGTAAAAGTCCCAAATATTAAAAGGTAATAATTAATATATAATATTATTCACATTATTTTAGTTTTTATTAACATTGTCAAACGTAAACAACAGTAATGAACGGAAGTGAAAAAATAATCGAGCATTTTTTTAAAAATAGTACATTGAAATTTTCACTTTGTTCGTGTGACGTGTGGCAGAATCTATAAGTTGTTGGGAAATATCTTTTTTTTAATGCTGACTATCCAGGCTCGATTCCTCTTAGTGACATTTTTTTATTATTTTTTTTCCAGAGTGTTTCCTTTTAGTTGTTTTAATAAAAAGTAACTAATTAGATCTATTTGAATTTTTTTGTATTAAAATAATTTATCTTTTAGGATGTTGTAAGAAAAAGAAACAACAACTAATTATATTTTTTATAATTTCATAACTTAAAAAAAAAATTATTTTGAAAATATGTATCAAAGGTGAACACAGAGGCGTACCTAGGATGGGGAAAGGTTCCAAATTATAATGTCACGCCGGGCCCAACTTGAGCGGAGCCCCTATACATATGCAGGCCAAGCTACAGGGCCCAGCAAATCCATAGGTTTGGCACTGGCTTTACAATAGTCTATCTTCATGCAAAAGCCCCCAAAATTATTTTGACATTAAATATTAAGTACATAATATCATGTCATGGTACCGAATGTCAAAATGCAGGGGCCCCAAAAGAGGCCAAGCCCCTGGGCCCCAAATTCCTTGGTTCGAAACTGGATGAACAATAGTCTATCTCTATGCAAAGGCATTGCAGGGTACAATATGAATGTGTGACGTGGTTGCTGAATGGCTAAGCAGCTTGGGGTTTTCTTTTCATTCTGACTATCCAGGTTCGATACCTCTCTTGACATTTTTTTAATTTGTTATTTTTTTTTTTCAGAATGTATCCTTTTAGTTGTTTTAATGAAAAGTAACTTATTAGATCTCTTTGACATTTTTTATTGAAATGATTTATCCTTTAGGATGTTGTAAGAAAAAGAAACAAAAACTAATTAGTATTTCATTACTTAAAAAAAAACCTTATTTTTTAAATATTTGTCAAAGCTGAACACAGAGGCGTACGTAGGTTGGGGAAGGAGGCGGGGTCCAAAATCGAAAGTCCCGCCTGGCTCCAGATTGAGGGGAACCCCCAAAAGTGAGGACCAAACGTCAAAATTCAGGGGCTCCAAAAGAGGCCCCCATACATATGCAGGCCAAGCTGCCGGGCCCCCAAATCCCTAGGTTTGGCGCTGGCTTTACAATAGTCTATCTTCATGCAAAGGCTTTGCAGGGTACAGATAGTTAATACATAATTGTGTAAGTATTAAGACATAATTGTGTAAGTATCAAGACATATTTGTGTAAACCGTAGGTGTCTAGGTCGAAAGTACCGGTGGCGTAGTGAGGGTGGGCAAGGGGGCATCATGCCCCGGGCACTACTCACAAAGTGGCGCAAAATGGTATATTTTACATATAATATTATATGGTTTTCAAATGGGGGGGCTCTAAAAAAGTATTGTGCCTCGGGCGCGAGTTAAGCTCGCCACGCCACTGAAAAACACTATATAAAAATGATAGACTTATGAGTGATTAGAATTAGGTCCATGTCAGTGTTATTTCCATTTTATTTCAATTTGAAGGTTCTGGCATCATCGGTATATTAACTTGCTTCACCCCCCTTGCCCCAGCTGTGATTGCAGCAGCTGCTGTTGGAGGTGCCTGTTCGGCTACGTATGGATTAGCCAGGTGATTTAAATTTGAAATGTGATGTGTCGTTTTTTATATAAGGCTTTTTATTACAGTCACTCTGTCATTGGCAAAATAGACTTTATTTAAATGACTTAGATCATAAAAACATTTTTTAATATAATGACTAAGTAAAAAAATTGAAATAGTTAATAGACATTTTGGAGCTCACGATTTTTGTTTTAGTCGACAAATTCATATGAAATATTTTTATAGATAAACCATTTTAATAAGTCTTTCTTAAGACATTTTTTAAAAAATATTTTCTATTAATTTTATAGAAAATGTAAACAACAACTTGTTCTCTTGTTCTCTCTCTCTCTCTCTCTCTCTCTCTCTCTCTCTCTCTCTCTCTCTCTCTCTCTCTCTCTCCACTCTCTCTCTCTCTCTCTTTCTGTGAACTATCTCTCTCTCTCTCTCTCTCTGAACAATTTCTCTCTCTCTATGAACTCTCTCTATATATATGAACTCTCTTTCTCAGTCTCTTAGAGCCCGTGAAATCAAACTCTGTGTCCCTCAAAATCTGGGAACTGTCATAAAGGCCAACGGCAAGCAAACTACCCTTCTGGACCACCCTGTTGTTCGACAGCCCGGGGCACTCGATTAGCACATGGTCCGCGTTTTCCCCAACGTCTTGTTATACATCAACTCATAATGTAGTCACACATCGAACTATAAATTATTTAAATTAATACATACAACGATTCTTTTTCAGAGGAATTACCCGACTAGTTGACAAAGGACAACACGGTGAAAGTATGGCCGATTTTGAGAGTTTGACAATTTGGTTGAGCATTGCGGCTACCCCTTTACACTTCACTTCATCTTTATTTAACGCCAAACTAATGGCTGGGGCTCAGCAGGGTCGAATCTTCAGCAACTCAACGAGAATGTTTGCGACCATTTTGAATTTAACCACGTTAGGTGTGGATTCCATGATGTTCATGGCCGGACTATCAAATTTTATCAGAAAAGCGATGGACGAAAAGCTGACAACTCTGGATGTACTGCAGTTTTCCATGAGTGCTTTCTTCTTCACAAACACATTGATGCAACCGAAAGTGGCCAGCAAAATCATCAAACAGGCCTAGGTCTGTTGCTGACGCTTTACTGGCATCTTGTCATTTTAATTATAAATTGTTAATATCAGAAAAGATCAAAACATTAATGTTTCATTGTATGCTAACACTGTATTAACATACTAATTATTTTGTTTTAGATAATATAATTTCATGCAACATATGTTGTTACAATTCCAAGTGATCTATAGTATTTTTTTTTACAATAGAGTATTGACCACATGTATAATAATTTCAAAATAATTTAATTCTTTGGTAGTACTATCTAAATGAAGACAGTAGACAAACAGTTCGTGTATGATATGACTTTTGGGAATCTCAGAATACGTCAATTGTTCGCCGTCATCTGAAGGACCGTGGTTTAACCACAATTTTTTACACTTGAACACTTTTTTTCCCCAATATCTGTAAAAAAAAGAATGGCAATATTACGCGCTGTAAATCTAGATTATTTTTTATCGAGATCTCGAGATTTTGTAAGAAATCTAGATATAATAAATTGCCATCAAGTTATAAGATCTGAATTTTATTTCGTCATTTAGATAAAACAATTTTGATTATTAGCAATATAATTAGTATAAAATGGGTAATTAAAAAAAAAATATTTTCTGGATAATTCTTTATAGAATTATTTGGCAGCATAGTTTATTACTTCTTCCTGGGCCTCCAATTTTGAGAACATTAATTTTAGCCCAATCTATAGTTGTTGTTTCATCAGCCCAAACCAAGTCTGTCAAGTACGATTTCTTTAAAAAAGTAGAAATATTTTTTGTGTGTAGATATACACATGTTTTGTTTTTTTTAAAAAAAAGATAACCAGAATCCTATTTATGTCCGTCGTGTCATAAAGAAATAACACTGGAACTTGAGTTCAGTAAACAGTAAATGGGAAAAAAAAAGTTCCGGAATGACGGTTCAGTGCGTTCCACCAGATAAAGAACACTGGATATATAGGCCTTATGTGTGTGTGAAGATATGTGTATAAAGATATGTGTGTGTAGACATATATGTTTATGTGTGTGTGTAGACATATATGTTTATGTGTGTGTGTAGACATATATGTGTATGTGTGTGTGTGTGTGTGTGTGTGTGTGTGTGTAGATCTGTGTCTGTTGATATATTTGTGTAGATAAGTGTATGTGTGTATGTGTAGATCTGTGTCTGTAGATATGTGTGTAGACATATATGTTTATGTGTGTGTGTAGACATATATGTGTATGTGTGTGTGTGTGTGTGTGTGTGTGTGTAGATCTGTGTCTGTTGATATATTTGTGTAGATAAGTGTATGTGTGTGTGTAGATCTGTGTGTGTAGACATATATGTGTATGTGTATGTGTGTGTAGATCTGTGTCTTTATATGTGTACGTGTGTACATCTGTGTGTGTAGATATGTGTATGTGTGTAGATCTGTGTGTGTAGATATATGTATCTGCAGATATGTGTGTGTAGGCATATATGTGTATGTGTGTACATCTGTGTGTGTAGATATGTGTATGTGTGTGTGTAGATCTGTGTGTGTAGACATATATGTGTATGTGTGTGTGTGTGTGTGTGTATATCAGTGTCTGTAGATATGTGTCTGTAGATATATGTGTAGACATATATGTGTACGTGTGTTCATCTGTGTGTGTAGATATGTGTATGTAGAGCTGTGTGTGTAGACATATGTATATGTAGATATGTGTGTGTAGACATATATGTGTATGTATGTACATGTGTGTGAGTAGATATGTGTATGTGTGTGTAGATCTGTGTGTGTAGATATATGTGTCTGTATATATGTAATTATGTATGTGTGTACATCTGTGTGTGTAGATATGTATGTGTGTAGATATACGTGTGTGGATATATGTGTATGTATATATGTATGTGTGTAGTATGCGTGGGTGTGTTTATTCTAGAAAAAAAACTATTTGAAAAGACTATTTGTTTCAGTCTTCCAATAGCATCTTCCTTGGAAATCTTTCATTGTCTACATAAGTGCGACATACTGTTTATATTTATGTCTGACACATTGTTTTTTTTTAATTTCTTTATCGGACTACAGTTCGTTGTGTATTATTCCAGTATTTTATTACAACCTGTAGTTTGACACATACCAATCAAACAACCAAGCTAATAACAACGTCCAAGGACCTACGAAGCTTAACGCTGGTAATTTTGATTTGATTTTTTTTTCTGCTTGAACATCAAGGCTTACTCCTATACTTAAACTTTTCTTTGCGTAACCAGAATTGACTGCATTTCTACTTGCAGTTTCATTTTGAAAATGTAAGTTAACGATACACATTTTATGATTATTTTTTTTCTATAATAAAAATAATAATAATTTGCTGCGTGGAAAAAGTAATGTCATTTATTCTTTTTTATGGGCTTTTATTACAGTCACTATTTTGCATAAAGACCTTAACAGAAGAAATTGGAAATCAATTTTCACCAGCCTCTCAAAATTCAATCGGTTTGAATTTGTTAACACTTGCATATATTTTACATGACTGTTACGGGTCCTTGTAATGAAGATAATTGTATAAGGTGTAATAATTCAAACAACACAAATCACGAAGTTAACTCCAGTGAAGTAACATCAAACAATCATTTAATTCTTGAACATAAACTGACATAAAGGTGAATCCAGGAGAAGTACAATAGCAAACTGTAAATATGCATCCATCTACATCGATGCCCAAAGCTAGACTCTACTAGAACATGCATCCGCATCCTATGATGCCCAGAGCTTCACTGATTATAAACAAACCATGTGCTCCCAACTGTCGGTTGAGTATACGTCATTTCCACCAAATGACGTATACACTAAAATCTACAATAAACCACAACACAATGGCGGAATGACGCCATAGCTACTGCGGTGGGCGGAGCCTCCGAATTGCGTCATGAAGCTTAGGCTATACTATTTCTCCACAATGACAATACGCTATTTTCAAACAATATTGATAAATGATAATTAATAAAAAACAAATTATGGAGCCCTAAGTTGATTACTTGTTTGATACTGTTTATATAAGAAGGGAAATAAAGTATGGCTTCTCAAGTTTAGCATGAAATCATAATTGTGTTTTCTTAAGTTACTTTTTAGTAGGTGCGCTTCCTTTTATCTTGTATTGTGAGGCAACCCTGTTTTTTTTAAAAATCACCTGCCCTTGTAAATTAATTACAAAATATTGGGTTTTTTTTCAAGGGAGGTAAATGTGATCATTATTTTCTCTCATCTTCTTCTCTCTATCTCTGCAGGGCAGATAGCTGAAATGCTGCATGTAAAAACCTAATCAACTAAATTACACCGTTTACCTACCAAGAATTTCGGAACTATAGACTTTTTATGAAAGTGTAGTTGATTTAAATATTTAGAAAGAAACAGTTTGGGATTAAAAAAGTAGTATAGCTTTAAGTATTAACAACTGTATTGCTTTCTTATACTCTATGTGGAAATTTTTTTTTAGAATCATTGTGCATCTTTTCATAGTATGTATTGTCAAATATATGTTCACTAGCCCTATGTACTTGGAACGAATCTAATTGTCTTTCCTGTTTGCCATTCCGATACACGTACACATAAGAAATAATGGAAGGAGACGTTTATAAATATTTTAAGTGTATATATTTCAAAACAAATATTTGTAATAAGTAGTTTAGTATTTTTATTGTATCTAAGTCACATACTTTAAATAAGAACGCGGGATGTGCAGTATTAAGAAAACGTATTCATAAACATGCTAATATACAGGTGTACACATTGCTATATAATCCATATACAGGTGTACACATTGCTATATAATCCATATGCAGGTGTACACATTGTTATATAGTCCATATACAGGTGTATACTGTACACATTGCTATATAATCCATATACAGGTGTACACATTGCTATACAATCCATATACAGGTGTACACATTGCTATATAATCCATATACAGGTGTACACATTGTCATATAATACATATACAGGTGTACACATTACTATATAATACATATACAGGTGTATACATTGCTATATAATCCATATACAGGTGTACACATTATTATATAATGCATATACAGGTGTACACATTGTTATATAATGCATATACAAATGTACAGATTGTTATATGATGCATACACAGATGTACACATTGATATATAATGCATATACATGTGTACACATTGTTATATTTTTCCTTTTTTTATCGTTGTTGTTTTACTTAGCTGTATATGTTATTGTAAGTATTAAACAAAAACGTTTATATCATTTGGAGGATGGGGAGTGTCACATGACACCTAGATTTCCCGGACAACCCCTTGTATTTATATACATTTCACATAAAAGCATGGCTGCTAGGAATAAAAGAAAATAATGAATCCATTTTGGCGTTCACGATAATTTTTACTCCATATAAGTATTGTACAACTTTGACCTACATTTTATCTTACTGATAAAGTTTGTCAACTTCGAGGGTAAAAAAAATATTTTTTTTGTTCCAGGAAAACCTTCTTATAAAGATTGTCTGCTTTCTTCTTCTTATTGAACTTTTCTCGGAAATCTTTCATTGTCTACACAAGTTCACGTGCTGTTTAAATGTATATGTCTGACACTTGTTCTTTTTTTCTGTCGGACTGCAGTTCGTTGTGGATTATTCCAGCATTTATATTACGATCAGTAGTAGAGTGACACATATTAATCAAGCAACTAAGTCAACAAGCAAAACAATAACGTCTAATTATCTACGAAACATTGGTAGTTTGATTTATTCTTTATAAACTACTTTTCGCTACAGTACTATCTGCTTTTTCACTATAGTGTTGCTTTAACGTGACCAACAACCCTCTTGAGTACATTCGCTCTTTTTAAAGTCTATCCTCCCTTTGCTAAATTTTTATCTTTAAAATCCTTTTTGTAAATAAAATGAAGATCCCATTTTCCAAAACTTTTTATGGCCATCGGGCCAAATTAAATGTAGAGCTCATCTGTTTCATTATCCACGGAAAATAATTAGATTCTCTGGCTAGCACAAAGTACACCCACCTTTACAGCTGGGTGGACTTGTGGGATTTGAACCAACTTTCACCAGGTTCTGGAATGAAGCCAGGAACCTAAGGTATACAGGCAAGCGCTCTACAGTTATGTACTCGATACCTTATTTCGTTTCCTCAAAATTTCATTCGTGGTGTGTTTAGCAGCACCCCTCCTCCCCTTTCACCTTAGCCATATGATAGTTTGGGCATGGTGTCAGATGTGCAACTTGCAGTAAAACTGATTTAATGTGAATTTATTTTAAAATTAAGACCCTTTGGGACTTATACTTTCTATCTCCCCTACCCCCTGCACAGTTTCTTTTGACGGAGATAGATTTATACTATGTTTTGGTCGGTGTGTTTTTTTTTGCATATATATATATATATATATAATAATAATAATAAGTTATCACAACACAATGCCATGACTGCCAACTAGTTTCTGTATGAATTATCCATAACGTTAGAGTTTAAATCACATTTCTTGTGTTTTTTTGTAGTCTACAAGCACAAGAAATGTCTGATGATGAAAAATGGAAGACCAAAGCCAAAGATTGTCAAAAAGCCTTTTACTTATCTTTTTCTGGAACTCAATGGCACCAATTTGACAAAAAGAAAGATGCTGATCTTCTTAAGGTAAAAATTTGCTACGCCATGTTCGGTCCTCCCGCCAGTGTTGCCGAGGCAGTTGAGGAAGCATATAGTGCTGATCAGAAGAAGAATGCTGAGAAAATAATGAATGCAGTGTTTGAAGTAGGTGTTATGGTATCAACATTAAATATTTTATTTAAAATAATCTATTAAGTTCCTTTAGTTTTAAAAGAACCATCGGGGCAGATGAGTTGTAGATTTACTGTAGAATTCATCTGTCTCTGTAACCAAGACGTAAAAAGAGGTTGTGTGGTTATCACAACGCTCATCCGCGTTTAATCCCAAAACTAAAGTATCCTATTAAGCAGGTTGGATTAGGAGACTTTTAACCGACTTTCATCAGGACCGAGGATCAAACATGTGGCTCTCAGGTCGACAGTCAAGCATTTCACAACGTTTGGTCATCTGTCCAGATTTATTTTAGGGACATATTTTAATGTTTTATCATACACAAAAAGATAAACAAACAAACAAACAAAATAACCTTTTTTAGAAATTCACTTTCACTCAAATATGACACCGATCATTGCTTTATTTAATGTAACACAAGTCACACGTACTTTAAAGAACATTTAATATATATATATATATATATATATATATATATATATATATATAATCCTCGAAGAATAAACAATACTTTTTATCAACTTCTTCACATAAACTTTCTTCAGTCACGAAGTTTATCAACTCTAACAAATCTACTGAACACGATCATCTACTCTCGAAAATCTCCCCTAACCTAAACTTACATTCTGTTATATATGCTAGCTGGATAAAACATCCTATCATTCTCACGTCTCTCGATTGCTTTTTCGGTCCACCCCCATTCAATACATAATTAAGAATTTGGTGATTTTAACATAACTTCTTATGTTACCCGAATTCCTCAATACCGACACAATGTTCCTAAACTTTATTTAGTTGTTGCAAGGCCCTAACTCTGAACCTACCCACATCGACGTATCTTCCTGAATTCTATCATGACACTACTCTTTATTGTCGAGAATACCTCTATTTTAAAACGTGTATGGGTTCTCTCTCCCTTTCTGCCCACCCGTCTCATATCCAGTTACACTAAGATGTTCCAAAACTTGTACTTAAATTTACCTTCAATCTGACATACTTTCACCTGTACTGACAGATGGAAATTTTCTTGAAATACGCAAATTCTACTTCAATCCGGATAGTCCTATCATGACTGTTCAGATTAGTTGTAATTTAATGTACAAAAATGTCTTGAATTTTTTTTTTATAATGAACATTTTTAGAATTAATATAATGTATTTGGTTAAAACTTTTTATTTCTTGTTAAAAGTTGCATGTAAAATCAGCTGTTAGAGATTTACGCATCGGCTTCATCTTCATCTGCTGTAAACAAGGCATCAATGACTTTGTTCTGCCGCTGTTTTCAGTCTATGTAGGAACCGATGTTTCTGGTAATGATAGGCGCTGCTTTGTGGATCTTCAATGTCGAAAGTATAAAAGCTGGGATGATTGGAAAAAGAACAATGTGCTGCCCGAGTTCATTTATGCATATCCAACACGAGGTTTCTACACTTGTAGTGGTAACTCAACTTATGAATTTGATACTGAACGTCCCCGGACATAGAATTCGGACATTCCCCGGCCTCTAGCATAAAATCCAAGATTCTCCAGGGAACTGATATATTAACCACTGCAATCTCTTTAGGTAGGCAACAACAGTACCGAAATTGGGAAATCCGTTGTACCACTTATCTACTTTCACACCAACATTCAATAAAAACATGCTACCAAAGGGAGTTTCGATTTGTTAACAATGATCTATTTTTGAACAGACCTAAAGAAATAGGATAAGGCTTTTATGTAGTAGTTAAGCCTATAATTTTAAAAATTATTTTTCGAAATATAAGCTTTTTTCAATGCTAAGTACATGTTAAAGTTGATAAATATTTATTATTACATTTGAAATTAACCGTTCAAATAAATATTAAATAAAATTTATCTCAACTTTAAGGTTCTGGATTCACTGGTATAGTTGCGTTATTCACTCCTCTAGCCCCAGTGGCGGTTGCAGCAGCTGCTATTGGTGGCGCGACCTCAACCACGTATGGATTAGCTAGGTGATTTAAATTAAAAAAAAATCATATCTATTTTTTCATTATACTTTTCTTTCTTTAATGTCTGGAAACTGTTTTTTTAATAAGATTACTAGATGTACGTAAGATAAACTACAATATATTTTTAACTGATATATGTATATATATATCACTTTTCAGAGGAATTACCCGACTAGTTGACAAAGGACAACACGGTGAAAGTCTGACCGATTTTGAGAGTTTGACCATTTGGTTGAGCATTGCGGCCACCCCATTACACTTCACTTCATCTTTATTTAATGCCAAACTAATGGCTGGGGCTCAGCAGGGTCGAATCTTCAGCAGCTCAACGAGAATGTTTGCGACCATTTTGAATTTCACGACGTTAGGTGTGGATTCCATGATGTTTATGGCCGGACTGTCAAATTTGATCAGAAAAGCGATGGACAAAGAGCTGACAACTCTGGATGTACTGCAGTTTTCTATGAGCGCTTTCTTCTTCACAAACACATTGATGCAACCGAAAGTAGCCAGCACAATCATCAAACAGGCACAGACGATGCATCTGGAGCGATACTCGAATGCCATGTCAGACGAGACAGCTAAGGAAAGCTTTAACAATTTCTTGGACAGAAACAGCGGTGACGGTGGCATTAAAGATACGTCCAAAATAATACGAACTGTAAACAGAATGGAGGATCCGAACAAATTTTTCAAATCAGTTCCCACAGGATCGAACGTCGACATAGGTGGGCGCAAGGGACACACAGTCCTAGTCTCTGATACCCATGGTCACGCGAACCAAATTAATCCCAACAGGTGAGTAAATTACAGAGATTTCAGGTAATATATAAACAGTTATCGAACTCTATAGGTAACAGTTTATTTTTTTTTTCATTAATCATTTTTGCATGTTTAAACACCCGTTTTCAACGAGTTAATTAATTAATTTTTTAAAATAATTAAGTCTTGACAGGGATATTCTAATGAGAGGCGTGAGGTGGATTTTTGCTAATTTTAGAAATGCTAATTTTAGGCTATAGCGTTAGCTTAGAATAAGCTATAGTATATTCTTAGAAATGGCTATCACTTAGCTACGAGGTCCTAAAGGAATACTAATAATCTATTGTTTATTTTAAATATAATATATAGGCCCACTTTCAATGATATACATCAGACCATATGATGGAATAGAACAATCAACACAAATCAGTAATTGGACATTGGTCAAATAAATTATCAACGTGGGCAATCTGAAAAAAAGAAACCTCTTTCACATTTTATGTCATCTTCAAGAAATTTGACATCAACGCTTGCAAATACATTCTTAAATGCTCGGACACAACAAGATAATTGCGAATGGGACAAAAATTATATCTGCAAATACAATGCTTTTTTATATTTGGTATCATTGGCAAATAGCAAACTATGAAACAACAGACCTAAAATTATCAAGAAGTTAAGAAACTGGAGATAGATCGGTCATTCACTCAGAAAGTTGTCAAAGAAATCCACATGTAATGGAACCCTAAGGCTAGAAAAAGTTTTTGACAGCTTTCTGATTGAATGACCAATCTATCTCCATTTTCTTCTCTTCTTGATAATTTTAAGTCTGTTGTGTCATGATTTGTTGTTTGCCAATGACATCCAATATTAAAAAAAATTGTGTACGCTGTCGTTGTAATCAAATGAATTGTAATGAGTTTTACAGTAAAATCAAACTCTCTAAATGAAATAAACTTTCACTTTTTTTTTTCAGAGTTATGTTAAATAAAGACACATCCACGCCAACTCAACCCTTCAATTTCAAAAAAGACTACAACAGATTGAAGAAATGCTACAGCAAAGATCCAGATGATGTTGAGTTGAACGGGAAGAAGATTTTCAGAAATATGAGCCAACGAGACCAGAGAAGAATTGGGAAAGTGTTTAACGGTTCGGCCAAGTGTGACGCTCACATTATTCAAACATCCCATAATATTGCTGAGTCCATGGGTTTGACAACAGCTGATGATTTAATGAACGTCATTGAAATTGTTGTAGCTGAAGTAAAAGGTAGTTGCTAAGATGTTAAAATGCATATAGCAATATATATATATATATATATATATATATATATATATATATACATACATACATATATATATATATTTATATGTATATATATAATAAACAATAGTAATTATATAATTCTATAAATAAAATATAAACAAGCGAAAAATAGATAAGTTGAATCACTAATATTCTGGACATTTTCTATCTCATTTTTAGGGAAAAGTGGAGCAGAATTGACCAACAGTCTAAACAATCTTGCTGGACCTGGTATGAATGCATTTATCAAAAGTATTCAAAGCGATACAACTAACGCATTGAGAACTGCCAGGGACAATAGTCTGTCTTTTGAGAGCCCCCTCGTTGCCGTGTATCACTTTCGCAAGCACGGTCCAGAGTTTCCAAAGTATATCGCCAGATTTGGTGACCACATTGACGTATACTTGGGTCCGGTTAGTAGCCGTATCTTCAATGACTCAAACTTAAAGGAGGTCTTAACATTGCAGGTGAGATATTATCAAGCTACTGAAATTTTTTTTTAGTGATCAATAGGCTATCAAATTAGACTTAACGGTTGGGTCAATAGCCAATGGATGGAGTGTTTTTATGACATGAGCTCATGTCTATCTTAGTCTATATATATATATATATATATATATATATATATATATATATATATATATAACATATATAGTTCTATAAATATATATTTAGCTAAATAATAAACAGACGTAATATTTATGTGATAATTGAAGTTAATTAAATTCCCCTTCGTCCTTGTGATATTTAGGATGGAGCAGTGAGAAAACTCTATGCAACTAACGAAGATTATTTTGGAGTGATTACATCAACACCTAGCGTTCAAAAAATCAGCACCATGTTTCGATATCATGGCCGCTGTCAGGAGTTTACCCGGAATCTGGTTGATTACTTTAAAGATTCTCCTGACCAACCTGGCACAGTGAGTGATGCAGCACAACGGCTGGCCAGGTTTTTGGGACTGCGATCATTTCAAATCTACATCACTGTAAATGGAACGAAAACTTTAGCAACAGATGGCACTGTGATGGATCCCGATATACAGAAAGAAATTGCTCATTGTCTGAACGCAGTTACAATTTAAGACATTTTTCTTCTAGTAAATGTCAATGTGAAATAAAAAAAAAAGATTTATTTGAAACTTTTTCGTTACTACATTCACAACTTATGTTTTTTCTTCACCAATGGTGTTAATTTACAATTATTTCGTACAAGGAAAATACATTTTTTCTTTTTGACGTGTTATAATATATATAGTTTTATACCAAAAAAAAACAGACTTAAAATTTCCCGATTAGCCCTTCTAGAAACTTTACTTTATTTATGTATATATATATATATATATATATATATAAAGATAAGTATGTAACATTGTTATTATTATTGTTTTGTATTGGTGAAAACATCGTTAGACTGTTGTCTAAGTAACAGCAGTCTAAAATGCAAAATAAAACAACCCCTTGATAAATGATTTGGTGGGGTACCGTGGTTGTGAACTTGTTCTGTATTGAGTAGGTTATAGCTCCAATTCCCATCGTATCCAGTGTCTCCGACCTATGTCTCCTGTATTGCCTCCATAAGTCAAAGCGCTCTAGTCTATGGAGGTTTATACCAGAAGTGTTCACCCAAACCGTCACGTAATGGTTCGTAGGAATAAAGAGCTAAAGATACAAGGGTATGAACCTTCAGGGACTTTTATATATTTAGGTGGATAACGTGCAAATATTATCTAAACGTGATAACAATGATTGTCGGAAGACACCTCCCCGCCCAGCCCAACCCATCCCCCCCCGCTCCTCCTCACACACACAGGGCCATCGGGGCAGATGAAGTGTAGAATTCATCTGTTTCTATAACCTCGGCATATGAAGGGGTTGTGTGGTTAGCACAACGCCCAGCCGCCTTTACTCCCCCAACTTAAAGTCAGGTACCCATTTAAAGCTGGGTGGACTTGGGGACTTTCACCAGGACCTGAAAAAATCCCAAGGTTCTCACTGAGATTCGAACCCGGGACCCTCCGGTCGACAGTCGAGCGCTCTACACCGCACGACCACCCGTCCCCCATTCACACACACAGGCATCCTATCAATCCGCCCTGATTAACATGCCAATGTTCTTTTTTAAGAAAGGTTCTCATCATGCACTTAACTTATCACATTAGTTCTTATCGTGCATAGGTTAACACAACCTGTTCATTGATATTTTAATTAGTTCGTTATTTATTTATACATTACATAAAATAAATAAATAGATTAATACAAGTCACTTTATTAATACTAACCTATTTATACAACATATTTTTTTTTTAAATTCTGCAACAAATTTTAATCTTGTTGTCTTTAAATAGCGATTGATTTGACAGTATCTTTGTCGGAAACGCATATTTTTTGTCTTATTAATGCAAGGCATAATAATCAGACATGATTATATTTCCTTATTGGTATTATGATGATTTTTTTTTTTGAGTTGCATATATATCTGTGTGTTAAAATTAAAAAAAAAAATTGAAAAATTTATTCTTGAATCAAATTAATTATTGAATCACTTATTGTCATGTAACAAGAACATGCATGCAACATTTCAAAGAAATGCATTACTACTATTTATATTCACCATGACAACAGTGTTGACGTAGCTTGTTATATTTCACTCTTTGTGTTAAAAGACTAACTAACATGTATAGTATACATTCATACATGTACATCAGGGCTATTGTTTTTCTCCAGATTTCTGACATTCTCAATTGCTGAAGACATGAATATAATATGGTATTAAACTTAAGAAACAATTCAAACAATAATTTCCCAATCTTTTTTTTTTTTGAATCAATATTCTGCATATTTTTTTTTTCGGTTTTGTCTTGAAGTATTTGCTCGTATTTTACATCAAATTTTACCTTAATGAATGACCGCTGCCGAAAAATATAATTTGCTTTTTATTTTATAGTATATTGTTTTTGTAAAAAAAAAAGGGAAAAAAAAAGTTCAATTAAAATGTAAAACATAAAAATGGGGCTCCGAAAATCCCAAGCCTCAAATTTAATAAATATAACATTCATAAGATCTCACTGGCTCATCGAGAAATTTTATAAGTAACAGGTTGAAAAAGTAAAAGCGGATCTGATATCTATCTATCTATCTATCTATCTATCTATCTATATATCTATCTATCTATCTATCTATCTATCTATCTATCTATCTATCTATCTATCTATCTATCTGTCTGTCTGTCTGTCTGTCTGTCTGTCCATCTGTCTGTCTGTCTATCTATCTGTCCATCTGTCTGTCTTTCTGTCTATCTATCTATCTATCTATCTATCTATCTATCTATCTATCTATCTATCTATCTATCTATCTATCTATCTATCTATCTATCTATCTATCTATCTATCTATCTATCTATCTATCTAGATACATTGAATTCACAAACCGTGGGCGAGCGACTATTTTTAAAAGTCTAATATAATAATATCTTTCTGAGTTTCATTATTTCGGAGCTAAAAGTATTAAAAATGGAAATGAATTAAACGGAGGCAATTTTTAAGTCAATATTAGAAGACTTTTTAATTAAATATTGTATGAAATATATTCTTTTTTTTAAGAACTCATTCAGGGACGGTTAGTCGTGATGTAAAGCACTCGACTGTCAATCTGACGGTCCCGGGTTCGATCTTCGGTGCTGATCTATGGATAATTTATGTCAGGGGCAAAGTCCCCGCTATATCTCCCGTGGTGCCTCAATGGCAATTACACTATCGACCATGGTGGGAATGAAAGAAGGGCACCATAAGTATATGACATACGATCTCATTTAAATTTGATAACTGTGTTGCCAATGAGATACACTTTTTGATACTCTACTTAGACTAAAATTAAATATATATACGCGATTTGGGTTCTGCGTAAATTCGTAAGTAAAGAATTAATACAACATTATTCCAGTTTAAAATACTATCATAAAAAAATCGGATCTGCCCGAAACCAAAAAAAAAAAATAACCTAGCTTACCGATTAAGCCTAAGGGGATATAACTCTATCCAAAGGTTTTGCAGGTTACAGCTAGTACACTAAATAAAAGCGACAAGTATGCACACAGGGGTTTATCTTGTTATTATCACAATGAGAAGTGCTTTTAAAAAGTGGGACAAAAAGTAATATCTACAAATTAATCAACCATGTAGGCTTAAGTACGTTTATGTTTTAAAATATCGAGATATTACATCAAACTATATTGTAGTAGGCCTAATATTATTCAGGGGTTCATTCTATTTCCATTTTGGCTCATATTATGTGCAATGCACTTTATTTTGAAATCTTGTTCTTAGTAAAGTTGCGCTTGATATTCTATAAGTCTTATGAATTGTTAATTCAATCTTTGTTTAACACAAATACTTTAAAAGTGGAAAATCTAATGATATCAGTATGAAAATAATGTAGAGTGTGTATTTAACTTATCATCTTTAGAATTATAAATTGAATTTTATAGAAACGAATCATTTATAATAATCATTTACAAATAATCTGAATGATTATTTTAATTTTCATATGATTATGTGATTGCTTTAATTAATGTTCAATGCGCGCAGTCTTCCGTCAGATTCAGGCTTTGTTTATTTACCAGAATGTACATAATGCACAGATAAAATAGTTCAACAGAAGTTAAACAACACAATCATGTATAAAAAAGGACGACTTTAACATAATTTAATCTTGTTTAAAACATTTCCTCAACAATTTTGCACCAATTTCTTTTTTTCTCTAAAATAGACATTTCTGTAAGCCATGACATCAAGTGCGTATTCCACCACTTTTACTGCTCTATGCTTTCTCACCAAGTTACTTTTAGCAGTTGGTCAGTCGGGACTTGCGTGCAATTTCACTGTCGTCAATGAGAAAACCAAGGTAATTCACAGTATTCCTATAATCAAGAGAGACACGACAGCATATTTCTTTGAGTATAGGGTATCATTCACGAACAATACCAGCAACTATGACGAGAATTTTGGACTGAGTACACGATTTCAACTTAACAGGTAACAGTTTAACATGTGATCTTTCTATCTTTCTCTCTCTCTTTCTCTCTCTCTCTCTCTATCTATCTATCTATCTATCTATCTATCTATCTATCTATCTATCTATCTATCTCTCTATCTATCTATCTATCTATCTATCTATCTATCTATCTTTCTATCTATCTATCTATCTATCTAATCTTCTCTCTCTCTCTCTCTCTCTCTCTCTCTCATATATATATATATTAAACTAGGAGTAAATTATGACTATTCTTTTCAATTTAATTTATTCGGCAGTTTTTTTTTGTCTAGTTTCTAAATGATTTTAAATGGTTTTTGTTAAAAAAAAATGTAGCGAAAACTAGCGGCTTATAAGTAGCTGGATTAGTGAGAATTTCTTAATCCAAACCCTTCCTTTTATGAAGTATTAAATTTACCTAATAATAATTTTAAAGATTATACATCGAAAATGAAAAAAAAAAAAAATAACAAAAAACATTCCCCACACCGCTAATAACCCACTGAATGATCGATATTGACGAGAGGGTCATGTTTTTTATTTATAGTAAAAATACTAACAAGCTATAATGATCTGCACCCTTGCTTATCTAACTATATTAAGTAAGGATGATTGAAAAAAAAATTACTGGTTTATTATTATTAGCACTAAACTGATAAAAAAAAAAGTAGCACGGGTATGTAATCTAACAACCGCGTTTGGCTACCACTAGTAAGTAACAGAGTTGGTCTTTGATTGGTAGCTGATACCTTAAACCAAATTACTTAGTTACGGAACAGGTCTTATTGAAAACGCAGTGGCTACGGATACGGCTAACGCACTCCGTATTATTTTTTCCAGGGTACGGCTATAGATGTGCGCATGTGCGGCAGACGGACTGCATTTTATTGCTAATTTTTGTTTTCGGGGCAAGGGTTAGGGTTAGGGTTAGGAATAGGGCTAGGTATAGGATTAGGGTTAGGGGGTTAGGATTAGAGTTAGGGATAAGGTTAGGGATAGGATTAGGGCTAGGAGCAATATCTATAGCCGGACCCCGAAAAAAAATAATTCGGAGTCCGGCTATCGCGCATGCGCTCATCTACAGCCGTAAAAAAATAAAGTCCGTCTAGAGCGCTAGAGCGTATGCGTTTTCCGTATCCGTAGCCACTGCGTATTGAAAATTAAGAGTCATGAAATCAAGTGTTTTATTTTTACATAAAAATTATTATTAGCGTAAAAGTTTTGTATGTTCTGTGTTAATAACGCCAAGAATAGGAATCAAAATGCACCAAGTGGCATATAATATAATAATATTGATTTGGTTTCTGCGTTAAATCGAAAGTAAAGAATTAATACAACAGTACTCCAGTTTAAAATACAATCATGAAAAAAAAAAATCGTATCTGCCCGAAACCTAAAAATAACCTAGCCTGCCGATCAAGCCTAAGGGGATATAACTATGCAAAGGTTTTGCCGGGTACAGCTAGTCGTTAAATAAAAGTCTTCATCCAGTTGTACTGCATGAGGCCAATTATAGTGTCATGAATGTTTACAGATGGTTCCACGTCCATGAAAACGCCACCATGGAGCTACAGTTGATGTACGACAGTTATTTTGAAGTGCTAAGATGGCTCCTCATTTACAGTATGAAGGAAATCGAAATAAAATTGTCTCCCGATGACTGCTTTCAGTCACTTAGTACAGATGAGCAGGACAATTTGACTAGACATTTCCTGGTGCACGGTAAGTGATGGGTTAGCTTTGAGATTTTATTTATCCTAGACAATACATAAACAATTCAAAATCTTTAATCATAAACTAGTTGAAAAGCCTGCTGAAGCTGGCTGCTACCTGCCAGGGAATAAGGTTACTAAATAAGGCATACAATAAGGAATACTTGTTGTGTTTAGAATAACAGATGCGAAATTTTCCAGTTTTGAAATTCCTCGAACTATTTTTTGCCGAGCAAGCGAATTAACTAATACAGTGATTAGTTGACTACTTATACTGTAATTCAGTTGTATTCCTTAGACCAGTGGTCGGCAAACTTATCAGCCAAAGAGCCAAATATGAACATTACAACAATTAAAAAAAATTGGGAGCTAAATCTGCTTGTTTAGTAAACTTTTATTACACTAAGTAGTACACTAAATAAGTTGTATACTAAATTAAAAAAATGCCAGAGACGCACTTAAGGAGCCAAAGAGCCACATGCGGCTCAGGCGACGCACTTTGCCGACCACTGCCTTAGATTATTAGCCTGAAAGAGACTGACGGATGCGAAAATTCACTGTTTTGGAATTTCCTGAGCGAGGGTAGTAATCAAATCGTGCATTGTTTGCGTTGTATTTAAGGATGATCATAAAAGCCAAACGTTATTTTCTATTACAGTATTTCATAAATTTTTTGTTATTGCTGTTCATATCGTATTCTGTTCATGGCAATAAAGGCCATATGTATTTTTCTATTGCAGTATTTTGTATATTTCTTTGTTTTTCCCTTCTGCACATCATCATACACGGTTACAATACACGGTTATAACGCACGTAATGAAAACTACCCGAAAAAGGGAGACAGACCCCTAGTTGAGACGATTATGTATTTGAGAATTAATGTGGTGGCATCGCCAATCAACAATGTGCTGTAAGCCACATCTTATTAGTTTGCCAATCAACAATGTGCTTTGAGCCACATCTTATTAGTTTGCCAATCAAAAATGTGCTTTGAGCCACATCTTATTAGTTTGCCAATCAACAATGTGCTGTGAGCAATATTTTATTAGTTTGTCAATCGACAATGTGCTGTCATTCACATCTTTTTAGTTTGTCAATCAACAATGTGCTGTGAATCACATCTTATTATTTTGTCAATCAACAATGTGCTGTCATTCACATCTTTTTAGTTTGTCAATCAACAATGTGCTGTGAGCCACATCTTACGAGATTTCCAATCAATTTTTTTATGCCTTGCCCTGTTTTTTTAATGTTAACAGTAAATTCAATGATTAGTACTAAAAAAAAGATTCGCTACAAATTTTCTACAAATTTAAATAGTAGGACTGTGCATATGAATAAATCACATTAATACTTTATAAAGTTTTAATTATGACTTTAGAGATTTATGAGGTCCAAAGAGAAAGTATAAATTAAAGTCAATTATTTCATTGAAAAATGTAATCTTATTTTTAGGTTTATCACGATATACAATGGCTTTAAAAAGTGGATTGTGTAATTAATTCTTCAACGTTGATCGAAAGACCTAAAAATAAGTAATCGTCTCTGAAAAATGTTATTTTGTAAACGTTGGAATAAAATAATTTCCTCTTAAACGCATTTTTTCTTTTAAACACAGAATTTCAATTGCCAAATTTTAAAATGTGTTCCACGCACATTGGAGACCATGATGGAGAAGGCAGACTAGTTTTCCGGTAAAGATTACGTCACATCCTCTAACCTTTATACTTTGATGTTGTTGTTGCTCTGTGATGTATTGTTGTATCATGGAAATCTAGATATAGCATCAGGAAGGACAACCAATATTTTAAAAAATACGCTTTAGGCTGACACACAATCAAGTGTTTAGCGTTAGTCTTCATGTTTAATAGCAGTTTTGTATATTTGGTACTTATGTTTTTATGAAATAAACACAAACGCAATTAAAGTTTGAAAACTTTTAATAACAATTTTTTTAATTTAAAATCTTTATTTTGTCAATTTAATTAATTTTCGTTTTTTCATTGGTTTTTCATGAACGGTCTCATTCAATTGCTTAACATAATTTTTAGACGAGCAATTAAAAAATTTAACATAAATAAGTTCTTTTAAATTATGATTGAAATAAAAAAATAATTTCTTCAATCAGCAATGACTCATCAATTGTTACTCTATCAACAATTTAAACAATTTTTTTTTATTTGTTTGTCTTAGAAATAGTTTCAGACTACTTGCTGATCTTTTCAATGAATTGAATACTTTCCAAGTTAGTAGGCAAGTAGAGAAGGTGTACTCAGATGGCTTCAATAGCCCTCCTCTGTTGACATTGTTAAAAAAAACATCCAGCTTTTTCAATCTTAATTCGTCAATGTCTTTAAAATTTTTATCGACTAATATTTCTCTAAAGCTTTTATATTAAAAATTATGTTATTATAGTATATATATGAAAATGTAGTAAATTGAAAGGGCTTTTTAACAATATATGTTTCAAAGTGATATTATTATGCAAGTATTTTATTATTTTTAAAAAGCTGATCTTTTCAATGAATTGAATACTTTCCAAGTTAGTAGGCAAGTAGAGAAGGTGTACTCAGATGGCTTCAATAGCCCTCCTCTGTTGACATTTGTTAAAAAAACATCCAGCTTTTTTCAATCTTAATTCGTCTGTCTTTAAAATTTTATCGACTAATATTTCTCTAAAGGCTTCTTTATATTAAAAAATTATGTTATTATAGTATATATATGAAAATGTAGTAAATTGAAAGGGCTTTTTAACAATATATGTTTCAAAGTGATATTATTATG